>PVKZ01007704.1:0-20831 GCA_004027375.1 Macroglossus sobrinus | reverse complement strand
CGGAATCACCCCCTTTGCTTTCCTCCTAGGGCTACCAGCCAACCATCTTTTACCCCAAAAGGCCTAACAAGCCCCTCTTCACTGGCCTGGTGACCCAGTGTCAGAAAATGGACATCCCTTTCCTTGGAGAGATGCCCCCAGAGGTAGGCGTCCAGTTCCGTGCCCTCCGCAGTCACCGGCATTCGCTTCCTTCAGCTTGCAGGCTGAGCCCCTCTGCTTAGCCTCCTCAGGACACCTGGGCGGGGAGGGACAGTGCCTGGCACAGGTGGTGCCTACCCTGCGTGGTTAGGAGGAGGAGGGGCCTCCTCCATCCCCCATCCACACTTTGGGGCGTCCCCACCTTACTTTGAGGTGTCCTTTCCCCTACATCTCCCTGGGTCCTCCTTTCGCTGTTGTCACCTCCCCGTCCAGCACGCAGTAACACATCGTCCGCCCCTCGTGGGAGCTGAGGCGATGCGTGGATTTAGGGGTGGGAAACTTGAGAACTTGGGTTTCTAAGCACTTGGTGACCTTGGTGTCTGGACTCAGCCTGGCCTCGATTAGGGACCAACGTTCACCTAACTCACGGCCTCAGAGAGCCATCTGAATGAGAGGCACTGGGCCTCTGACCCAGCAGGTGGGAGGAGGAGGGCTTCAGGTCCCAGGGGACAGGGCCACGTCTGAGGCTTTCGTGGACGACTTCAGGAGGGACTGCGCTGTGCTCGTCTCTGTAGCCTGCACCTAGGAGAATGCCGCCCAGCAGGAACTCGTCGGGGGGTGCTTGAGGGGTGGAGGCCTGCGCAGCTGCTGGCTCTGACCCCCCCTTGTCCGGCCCCACCACAGCCCATGCTGATCGATGAGCTGTATGAGCTGGTGGTGGACGCCATCTTCGGCTTCAGCTTTAAGGGGGACGTCCGGGAGCCGTTCCGCAGCGTCCTGAGCATCCTGAGCGGCATCACGGTGCCCATTGCCAGCATTGACATCCCCTCAGGTGCGGGGCCCGGGGGTGGGGGTGGGGTCGGCCCCCCCTTGTCCTGAGAGTGCCTAGGCGTCTGGCTCTTGGCTCAAGACTCAGACCAAGTGGAAAGTGCATCTTGGGGTACAGAACACAGCTCTCTGGGGCTCACGACAGAGCAGGGCACAGGATTCGGGGCACCCTTTCCGTGTGGCTCTGAGACTGAGGCCCCACAGATGCGAGGTCCCCGGGGGGGGGGCGCCGCAGGGCTGGGAGGGGACGAGGCAGGTCCCGCCGCCCTCCCTGAACACAGCCTTTTCCAGGCTGGGACGTGGAGAAGGGCAACCCCGCGGGGATCCAGCCGGACCTGCTCATCTCCCTCACCGCACCCAAAAGGTCTGCCACCCACTTCACCGGCCGCTACCACTACCTGGGGGGCCGTTTCGTGCCACCTGCTCTGGAAAAGAAGTACCAGCTGAATCTGCCGCCCTACCTTGACACGGAGTGTGTGTACCGTCTGCAGTGAAGGGAGGAGTGGGTGCTCCCCCCAGAATGGGGGGTCCTGGGGACTCTGGCAGTGAAGGGTAATGGCTGGTGGGTGCCAGAGAGTGACACTGGAGACACAGCGTCCTCTCGCGGGGGGAAGAGGGACGCGAGCAAGAGGCTCCTGTGGTATTTGGGGGCAATGAAAGCTGACTTCCAGATGCTTTTCTGAAAAAGGCTCTCAGATGGCGTGCTCGTCCTTCACGTGCCGTGTGATTCTCCAGCAGGGACACAGCGGGGCTGGACGAGGTTCTCTGGGCTGCCCCGCCACGTAGCAGGGCCACAGGCGGTTAACAGGGTTTCTTCAGAGGCCCCCAAGCAAACTCACTTCGGATTCAGGCACAGGCTCGGGGCCCAAGCTGTTTATTTCTCCATGTGGCACAGGGTGACTCAGCGCAGGCTGAACCCTGCTCCTGTGGCCTTCATGCCACCAAGCCAGCGTGTCACACGCAGGCCTCTGTCTCCTGCTGCTCTGAGCATGGCTGCCCCGCAGCGGGTGTCTGCGTCCCTATCCCCACTGCCCTGGCACCTGTAGGCACTGGAGTCCACAGTCTCTGGGGGACGACGCCCGCCCCCTAAGCTAAGGCACAGCATTTCCACTGAGGCACACTGGTGTCCCAGAGGCAGGAGACGGGGTCAGCTCAGGTCCGAGGCTTCACCACCCAGAAAGATGCACTCAGGCCCCAAACCGGACCCGGCCTCCCGTCTTCTCTGCTTCTTCTTGGCCCTCTGGACAGTTCTGACCCCCGTTCTCTGCCCCTGCCTCTCACCCCTGCTCTCTGCACCCCCGGTCCCGCCATCCTCTTCATCCTTCACACGTGAGACACCCCTCTCCTCCTCCCGATGCTGTCTCTTCCTGCTCCTGTCTTTCCTAGCCCTGCGCGCTCTGCCCTCTGCTCCCCCGGTCCCCCCAGCCACAGCGCCCTCGACCTCCTCCTCTGCGCTCACGTCTCCCCTCTCCGCCGCCTCCCCTCCCCCCGAGGCCCCCAACTCCTGGTCCTCCTGCTGCCTCCGCCGCTTCTTCCTTTTCCTGGGCAACAGGTCCCCAAGCTGCGCTGTCCCCGCAGCCACCTCTTCCCCACTCTCCACCGCCGTCCCCGCCCCCTCCTCTGTGGCCACCTCCTGACGTCTCTTCTTGTGTTTCTTGTGTCTCCTGCCACCCCGACCAGCATGCTCTGCGGGCTCCGTGTCTGCACCCCTTGCAGCTGCTGTCACCTCTTCCTGCTCCTGCTTCCTCTTCTGTTTTCGTTTGCGGGGCTCGGGCTCAGGTGGCAGCTGCGGGCCCCCAGGGTCCTGGCCCCTGAGCCGAGCCAGGAAGGCCTGCTCCTGGGCCTCCAGCCGGGCCAGCTTGGCCTTCATCGTGATGCCCACACGGGCAGCCCTGAAACCGACGGGGCCCGAGTCGGGGGGTGCCGGGGCAACAGTCTGCCCTTGGGACTGCGCGGACAGCGGGGAGGGGACAGGCTGCCATCTCGAGCAGCCGGGAGCTGGGCAAACAGTGGGTGACAGGAAGGGGCAAAGCCCGTCCTCGAGGGAGGGCCGGTGCCGGGGAGCAGGGGGTGGGCTGAGGGGCCACCCGGGACCTACCTGTGCGCCGTCCGGCCCTCGCAGGCTTGGAGCAGCATCTCGTCAGTCGGACTGTGGGTGGGGGAGGCCAGGCTGAGCAACAGCTGTGGGGGGGGAACGCCCGAAGCTGCCCAGGCAACCCCCAGACGTGGCCCCGTCCCCTGGGACCCGAAGCCCCCCCGCCACCCACCCAGCCCTGAGACGGAGTCTCACATCTGTGGCGGGCGGGACGCCTGGCTGTCGTCGTCACTGCAGTTCTCCAGGTGCTCGTCCGGCTTCTCGCCCCCTGAGGTCAGTGTGGCCTTCTAGGAGGGGTCGTGGGGGGGACAAGGCCCGCTCAACACCACAGCCACCCCTCTGCCCTCCTGGAAGCCCCGGGGATTCCCAGCCACGGGTGCAAAGTTGCCAGCCCCATCGCTCCCGGCAGCCCGCAGGTGTGCCAAACTGCACACTTGAACTTGGGCAGGAGGTGGGCTGTGGGGGGTGGGGGCAGTCCTGGCGTCCCTGGCTCACAGCTGGCTAGCGGGAAGAGCAGGAAAGTGCTCTGGGCCATTAGGTCTTCAGGGCGGGGCACGTGCCCCTGGTGGGCATCCTGGTGCCAGCAACTGAAGATGGCACCTCCGCCTCCCCACCCCAGATCCCTACATGGTCCTTTATTCGGCCAGGTTAACGGGGAACGTACTATGGGCCAAGGACCGCGGACACGGGAAAAAGAACGACATGGGTCCAGCCCCAGTGGAACCTATGGCGAGGGGGACGGAGTACGGGGGACGGAGTACGGGGGACACAGGCATGAGGGTGAAGCCTGCCCATGCGGGAGGGCGCCCACCCACACGGCAGGGTTGGGGATAGCTTCTAGAAGCATCTGAGCGCCGGCACACACAAGCTCAGCAGTAAAGGACGAAAGGGAGCAGAATGCCCCAGGCGGCGAGAAGAGCACGTGCAAACACACGGTCCCACCTAACGGGGCCCTGAGAAGCGGCGGCAGACGGGACGAGGGAAGGTGGCAGGGACAAGGCACAAAGGCCACGTGGGCCGGTCCGACAGGTCTGGACTGAGCCGGCCCGAGTCCAGGAGGCGTCAGTGACCCGTGAGGTCCGTGTTCAGGACGCTCCATGCCTTGCGTGCTGTGACCTGGGCGTCCCTGCCCTGCCCCGCCCCCTCTGCTGACCACAGGGTACAGCAACCTGAAGGTTTTTTTGCTGGGGAGCTGGGCAGTCACCAGCAAGGCCAGTCACAGGACCCCGTGATGTTAGCGCGGCCCCGAGAGCAGGGAGGGCTGCCAGGCAACTGTTCGGGCCCCAGAGACCAGGGGAGGGAGAAAGGACCGAGCCCCCGCCACTACCTTCACAAACTTCTGATACAGCACGTTGGGCCCGGGATGGCTCCGATGGGCGGTCTTCTCAGGAAGGCGCCTCAGCTGTACTCCGTCCTGTGGGAAAGCGCGGTGAGCGGTGACACGCCACGTCTCCACCGCCCCCACACGTCCCAGGCCCTCGCGCCCAGGTGCCCGCCCACGAGAGCCACACCTGCCCAGTCTCCACCACCAGGCTGGCCGCCGTCCGGTTGAACAGCTCACTCCACCAGTGGTGTGTGAACTCCCTGGCGGGGTCGTGGCCCACCTGCCAGAGGAAGAAGCATGAGCTCTGAGGACCCCCTCTCCTGCCTGGTCCCCCTCTCCCGCCCGCACCTCCCTGAGCCTGCCGTCTCACCCCATGGGTGTCCTGCTTCAGCGTCACCCTGAGGGCCTGCGTGATGCCGTTCTCCTTCCGGCCTAGGCCTTTGCCTGCAGGAGTCAGAGCGTGAGCCGGCTTATTCTGCCTGCCCCGGGCCTCCAAGGCCCCCGACACATGCCACTCCTTGCCACCCCGCACACCTAGCACTGGGCAGGCGCCAGCCCTCCGGGAAGCCCTCCCGGTCCCGTCCTTCCCGGCGCCTGGGCACGCGGCCCCCTGCCCTGGTCTGAGCCAGGCGGCTCCGCCTCCGTCATTCCTTCGGGATGGGGTTTCTTTCACCCACCCCCAGTCCCCCCCCGTCCACATCTGTCTTTCTACCCATTGCCAAATTTCTCCCTCTTCTCGCCTTTTCTGGAAAAGCCAGAAATTTCCTTGAGCACTCGCCCTTGGCCTAGCTTTTCCTCCTCGGCTGAGTGGGCTGCAGAGGGTCACTCGGGATGACGCCCTCAGGCAGAGGCGGGCAGGGATGCCCGGTGGAGGGTGCTCTCGGGGGTCACCTCGAGTCCATCCATGCTTCAGCAGCTGCTCCTCGGCAAACTTCATCCCACGACTCTTGACCTCCGGGGTGGCACTCATGGTGAGAAAAAAAGTCACTGCCCTCGGTTCGCCAGAGAAGAGGTCACTGTCGTCCCCTGAGAGGAAAGGAGAGGGTTTCCAGGTGGCCCATCGAATCCATCCCGACGGCTCTGGCGTGAATCCCCCTCCACCCGAGAGAGGGAGGAAGAGACCGTCCTTGGGGCTCTGTCCGACGACAGAGAGGCCACCATCAGGGTGTCGAAAGTTACATTAATAAGCTAATCAATGGCACTACTAGAGCAATCCCGTAGCGTCCCAAAGCGACAGCTCCGAAGGGTAACACTTCCGTGTGAGTGTAAGACCCATCACTGTCACCCTCCTCAACACACATGAGGCTTAAGAACGACGATCTGTCTAGTTAGGTATGAAATACAGCAAATTCCAAATGACTCGCATTTAGGTTCACATTTCTATGGGAAGGACAATGACCTGGGAACCTCACCGACAGAAAAGCACCGGGTAGGGGACAGCCCTATCTCGCTCCGTGATAGTGTTAAAAAGAAGCAAACTTCCAACACTGAGGCCACCGCAAAACTCTGCCTCTCCTCAAGTTGTCTCCATCTACCAGCCCCCAGATGTCACTAACAACGACCATGACAGGCATTTACTCCCTGCCAGCCTGTTGCTAACGCTTCACACGCATCACCCCCCAGCAACCCTTCCAGGAGGTGCTGTCACTGTACGTTACAAGCGGAGAAATGGCACTGAGAGGTTTAGTTACTGCCCCAATCAAAACCAATGACTGGCGAGTGGTGGATGCGGGACCTCGGGCATTCGAGAACGGGCGTCCTGAGACCCTACACTTAGTGTCGCCCAGCTCCGGGCTTCCAGCAGAGTCTAACCACGGCCCAGCCCGCGTCGCAGGACCCGGGACAATCCGCCCGGGGGGGCAGAGACCGGCCCCGCTCCCGGCCGCAGCGCGCCCAGCGCGGCGCCAGCAACCGAGCGCGCTCGGCCGTTCGCTGAGCCACACGACCGAGGTGGGAACTGCCGTGCGGGCTCAGACGCGACACCCGCAGCCGGAGCAACTAGGTCCCGGACTCCTCCCAACCGAGCCGAGTGTCAGGGGCCGTTCCCCGCGAAGTGGCCCCGGACACATGTCCCACAGCGGCTCTAACGAGCCGGCTACATCCCCCAGGCTCCGTCCTCGGGGGGCCTAAACCCCGGCCCTCCGGCTGCATTCTTCTCTAACTTGGGGAAAACTACTCTTCTGAGCCTGGGCTCCTACTGCCACCGCTCTGGGGACAGCAGCCTCTTACCTTCACGGCCCGGCGCGCTCCGCGGAAACACGAGCCAGGTACGACCTGGGCGCCGCCATCTTCCCGGAAGTGACGTTTGGCCCTTCTAGGCGGTTTAAATCATAGAGACGTGGGCAAGAACCAAAGTTCCGGTCCTCCCAGCAGAAGGTGTGTTCTGGGCCCACCAGCCTGTATAGTTGCTCTACGAACGCAGCCCCAGAGCGCGCTGGTTCTGGAGGTTCCGGAGATGTTCGGCTTACTGCCTCCGTGCAGGCCCGAGCAGCCGAGGCTTGGTACTTACTGGCCGGCTCTGGGTGCCGAAATCAGCTTGGACCCCACTCTGAGCCAGCCCCAGGGCCCAGCCATCTCTCCAAGAAGGACATCAGATGGCCAATAGGCGTGAAAAGGTGCTCAGCATCATCAGAGAAATGCAAATTAAAAGCACAGTGAGGTATCCTCTCACACCAGTCAGAAAGTCCCAGATAAATCAACAAACGACAAGTATTAGAGAAACGAGAACCCTCCTGCACTGTTGGTGGGATGGCGAATCCGTGCAGCCCCTGTGGAGAACAGTATGGAGAGTCCTCAAAAGACTAAAAATAAAACTACCTTATGAACAGCAATTCTGCTTCTACCTATTATCCAAAGAAATCCAAAACACTCATTAGAAAAGATACATGCATCGCTATGTTCATTGTGGCATTATTTACAATGGCCAAGCTATGGAAGCCACCTACGTGCCCAACAATAGACGTCTGGATAAAGGAGTGGCACCTATTACTATGGAGCATTTCCGTTGGCACAGGTGCCACAGATAGAAAAACGCTTTGAGAATTGGGGCTCCCCCCTTCTGAACTAGAGCTTGGATAATCACGCGAAAAGCAAGAGCCTGAAGGACGCCTGGGAGCTGCGAGGTCTCTGCTGTGGCATTTTCATCTCCCAGCATCCTCCGCCCCAGACGCGTGGCGCTGCCCCAGCCCTTCCCAGCGCGGGAGCTGGGAGCCGAGCTGACCCGCAGCGGCGGTCAGCGCCGGCAACGCAGTCTTCTTGCGCCACCGTCTGGCGATATGATGTATTACGTGTTATTTAAATCACCACCAAAAAATTCACACACGTAATATACATAAATGTGTACAGATGTCCTGAAAGTTTGAAGAATAGATAACAAAACGTTAAAAGCAATTTTCTGTTTGATAAGGTTAAGAGGATTTTTATTTTTTTAAATGCTTTTGTTTGTTAAATTGTCTGCAATTAAGTGCATCATGAAATCACTTAAAAAAGCAATAAAAGTTGCCTTCCAGTTTAAAAATTTGCTATTTCTATGATTAACGCTGGCTTCAGTTTAAAAAACGGAAGTTTAATAACACGTATACCTCCTGTAGGCGTGAGAGAGACCCAGGAACTCTGAGCAACTTCTCATTTTTAATTTAAATCTTCGAGCTTCCTGAAATGTACTTAAAGGAATGAGTTATGGATCTGATCTTTCTTTCCCGGTGACTAATTAATTGTCCTAACCTCCAGCATCCTAGATGTCCATTAACAGGCATCTCCTTAAATTATGCTACAGACACCCACTGGAATATTATGCAGGTATGAAAAAGAATGAGGGAGCGTTATGTCACGTGCTGATAGGACAGATGTTCGCTACATACTAGATAAAAAAGCAAGATATGGAACAGTTTGTATAGTATGATCTCAATTAATTAAAAAAGAATGTATGCATGCCATATGTTTCTATTTATCTGTATTCTCGTAGATTCTTTAAAAGTTTCTGGACAGACAGAAAAACTCTGAAAATGGTTTTATTTTTCTAGGGGGAAAAGAAGAAAAATGGGAGGATGGAAGGAAGGATGGACTTGACTTTCCATTTTGTCCCTTTGATAGTGTTTGAATTCTTTTTCATTGTATTACTTTTGTAATAAATAAAAGTAATTAAGTGGGATGTTGACTTTTGTGTGTGTGTGGTTTTGATGTCCTTTTAAAAATCAGATGATCCCTTAAAATCCATCCATCTGTCTGTGTTTTGATTGATTCTATTCCCTTTGATGCTTCTTCCCCCGACCAGTTGTAGATTAATTATCCAATATGCTGCGACAACAAAGTCACATTCCCCAAGAATGTGTCAAGCAATCTCTTTGGACAATGCTTTAGAGCGATGCCAAAACCCCCCAAAACCAAGTGCTCCTCATGTTGGCATTTCCGAGTGTGGGGGACCTGTCCCACACTGGGGGACCGAGCAGCCGTAGGACCCTGAAGCAGTCACCGACCTTCTAAGGACATCAGTCCCCTTGTCCACGACCCGGGAAGCATAACCCTGTACCAGAATCAACTTTTCCCATGCAGAAGAATGCAAGATGGGGCTCGCCATGCTGGTCGACATTATTCAAAATCCGGTCTGAGAGGGGTCGCCGGCTGTGATACTCGCAAATCTTCTCCCCCTGGGTGTAAGTTTGACCAGCGTGAGCCTGGGCGTGCGTCTGTGTTGGGAGCCAGGAGCGAGAGGCTTCTTCAGCTCCCCCTTTCCTTCTCTCTTCTCCGCGGCTGCTGCAGGCTGTCAGGGACACCCCAGAGGTTGCCCTCGGGGTACAGAGGGGCCCCTGTCCTTAGAGGCATGGCTAGAGCGAGGACCAGTGCACCTCCTCTCTTTCCCGCCCTAGTCTCCCCAACTGCAGCCGTGTTTCGACTTGAACCAACCACGGAACAATGAACGAACTCGTCTTGAGCTTTTCCCTGGGTAGGAAGCTGTGCCCGCGCCCGGCCCCAGTGGCCCGCGGGGCGGGTGTGGTGCCCACCTGATCACAGAGCCTGCGGCTCCCGGAGGTTGGCATGGGGCTCACACGGGGTTTCGAGGTTGGCATCTGGCTGGACAGGCTTCTTCCCACAGCCCACGTGGCCTCGTGCCCGAGCCTCAGGGCGGCAGCCCCCTAAGGGCGAGCACCCCATCCCCCCCTTTTTCCCACCCGTGGCTGAGTGCGCAGGGCGAAGGCTGTTCAGGGCGCAGTGAGGCCTCCTGAGTAGGTGTCCCCCCCCCAGATCCAGCCCCACAAGACACCCAGGCCTGGGCCTGAAGGAAGGGGGCGACCTGGGGGCTGGGGGTGTTGAGAGCCAGCAGAAGAGCGTCTCTTCAGAAGGTGCCAGCCCGGTGACCAGGTGCGAACTCAGGCCTGAGCAGCCTCAGCCGACTCCTACTTCGCAGTGTCTTGGGGAGAACTGAGAATGAACGTGACCTTGAGTGACTGAAACACAGCTCGGCCGCGCCCTGTGTTCACTCCCGGTCTCACCCACCCTCGAAGCGTCTCTCCGCATGGCCCACGGAGCGGCAGGCCGCCCCGGGGTGCGCCTGGGAGGGCGGCAGGGCGGCGGCGGCGCCCTCAGATCCTCCGACCGTCCCCTCTCTGCGGGAGGCTGTTTGTCTGAGTTGGGCGGAGGCCAATCCGATGCCCTGGATCAGAGCGTCCTGGCCCAGGAGACACGCGGTCGCTTGTCCTCTGCGGGCCCCTGGGCGGGACGGGGAGGGGGAGGGCAGGGCTGGGGACCAGGGCCGGCGCGCACCGAGAAAAGACGGTCAGCCAAGTTCCAGGGAGTGCCGTGGGGGTGGGCCCCCGAAACTGCATCCGGCCCCCGTGGAGACCCCGCTACTCCTCCGACCTGCCGTCCGTTGGGTCACGCGGAGAGCGGCCGGTGCAGCTCTGCGTCCACAGCTGCGCTTGCGCGGCCCGGCTCGGCCCCGCCCCCTGCCCGAGGCCCCTCCCCCAGCCCGAGGCCCCTCCCACCCAGACACGCGCGGCTCCCACGCGCGGACCTGCGGGCGAGGGGCGGCGCGGGGCGGGAAGAGGGGACCGGGAGCGAGTGGAGGCCCAGGGCGCTGGGACAGGCCGCCGCGCAGCCAGTCGCCCTCCTGGCGTCGGGAGGTGTCTGGGCGGGGTGACACGGCGTGCGCATGCGCGTGTCCACGGGTACAGAACGGTGCGCTTTGTCGCCTGTAAATCACACAGCAGAGAGGTGTTGGCATGCGCTTCCTCCGGAGGCGTGAGCCCCACCCCGCAGGGTTAGCGCCCTGAGTGACGGAGGACGCGCGGGGCTGGGGAGCGACCAAGACAACCTCGGCCTCGGAGCGCTCCCCAAAGTCTTTCCATCCTCGGAACCCCCCACGGCCCTTCCCAGGGACGGAAAGGTCCCCCTTGCTGGCTCCCCTCGTCTGCCCTGCTGCAAGTCCGGCCTCTCGCCCCGCGGTCTGCGGAGCCGGCCTCCTCCCCGGCCTCACGCACATCTCCTGGGAGCCTTGACACCCCGAGTACTGAGGGGACCCCATCTCCCATTCGGCTCTCCTTGGGGATGGCAGGTCCTGTTCTAAGCCCACCCCCACCCCGGCCCCGTTTTCCGGTGGCCTGTGCCAGCCCGTCCCGCGTCCCACATCCCCAGCTGTGGACGTTGCGTTGTCACTACCCGCAGGACAAAGAAAGGGCCCCTGTTGTTCAACAAAGGGGGAAAGACCGAGACAATGGGAAATTGTGCTTCCGATGGGGTGGGGACAGAGGAGGAAAGGACAGACGGATGGACAGACGGGGACTGGACAGAAGGGGTCAGGCTTCTTGAAGCAGCCAGAGGTCCCAAGAGGCCTCTGGCTCCCACCTCGGGGGCCTCTTCCAGTGGGCGATGCACACCCAGGCACCGGGGGGCCGAGGTGAGGACTTCGTGGGGGCAGGAGGGGGGAGGGGTGCTCCCCGGATAAGGCCCATAAGGAAAATGGAGGCAGTGGAGCTTGACAGCTGTGGGTGCTCAGCCTCACCTGCAGTCCGTCCCCACGCCCATCCGTCCGGCATCCGCACACCGCTGATCGGTCCTCCGTTCTCTGGTCCACGAGCGTCTGGAAGACGCACCCCACTCTCTGCCCCCTTCCAGGGGATCGTTCCCAGTCCCTCCCTGCACCCCCATCCCTCATCCCAAGCCCAGCATCTCCCCTGGGGCCCAGGACAGTAAGCACTGCAGATATGGCGCCTGGTCTCACGGCTGGACACTCATCACTCAGCCTGCTTAGTGGACAGACGGGTGGCGGAGTTCTTGGCACCTTGGCTGCTTCCGTGAGCTCAGGGCAGAAACCTTTCTACCAAAGCACCTGTACTGGCCAGGTGTGTTCACGTCCAGCTCTCGGGTCCCTGGACCTCCCAGGGACCCACGTGACTCCTTTACCGAGAACCCCTTCCTCCAGCAGGACAGAAAGCTGCCCGTCACCGCTCCCTCCACCTCTGCAAGGAGACCAGCCTCTGACAGGTAGGCACAGACTGCCGGCCTCTCGGTCTCTGTAAGGGGCATGGAGCTGCGTGTGCACCTGAGTGTGTTGCACTAGGAGCGTGAGCCTCACCGTCAGGTCTGGATTCAAACGCGGCACGCCCCTCCTCTCACAAGCTGTTTGGCCTCCCCCGAGTTTCCTAAAACGTGTCTGAGAGTATAGACTGGGGTTCGTGATCGGCCCTGCCTGGCAGGATTGCTGAGAGGAGACATATAAAGTATATGCGTAAAGCGCTTAGCGGCGTCCCGGGCCCATTAATCTCCAGGCTGGTCGGAGCTAGCTGTCACCACGATCGGTCCTTCGGTCAGCCTAGGCGCCCCCTGTCACTCTGCTCACCAGGCCCTCCTGGACAGAACAGGCTCTCTCGCTCGCGTCCCTGTCCCAGACACGTTCCTTTCTAGATATCAGGCGTCCGTTGGTGCCTGACCCCCGTTTCTCCTGCTGCGAGGTCGTCTTGGGCCTTCATTTGCAGGAAGATGGGGCGCAGCTCCTTAGCTTTCTGACTCCTCAGTGTTCCCCTGGGGTCCTTCATGTAAGCTCAGGCATTCTCTCTCTCTCTCTCTCTCACACACGCGCACACACACGCACGCACGCATGCCAGAACCCATGCTGGGAGCTGCAGAAATGAGCTGACGCATACACAACCTTTGCACGTTCCAGGTCCTGTTCTGAGCAGTGTATGTGTATTATCTTCATCAGATGCTCACAACTATCACATTTTACTGGGGAGGAGGTGGGGGCAGAGAAACGTTAAGTAACTTGTTCAAAGTCATGCGGTCAGGAAGTGGAGGAATAGGGTTTTAAAAATGGATGAAACTAGGTTAAAGGGTCCTCAGTATAAAAAAAAAGTCAAGACGAAGAGATACAATAAAGGGGAGGTCATCACTGAAATAGACAATCGTGCTGGATACTTTTTTGATCACTTTATTGTTTTATACTTTGTAACTACTGGAAAGCTACTGACATAGTTTACCCATGAATTTGTATTACTTTCAAATTCAAACTGTTAACTTAGTTGCTAATAGAAGTACTTCTAAGGGAAAAAAGTCCCCAGCCCAGCGCAGTAGGGGAACCTGGCCAGTGTGGCAAGGCGGGGAGAGGGGAGGCTTCCCAGGGGAGGTGAGACAGAACTACACCTGTGAGGAGGGGGTGAGACCAGAAGTCCAGCACGCCTGGGCGCAGGGCGGGTGCCACCGGAAGCTGGGTCTGGCCACTGGGCTTTATTCTTAGGGCCACCGAGAGCCACTGCTTTAAGCAGGAGCGTGACAAGGTCATATGTCCTCTGGCTTCAGATGGGAATGGGTGTTGGGATGGTAGAACCTGGAGCTGGCAATCCAGATGGCAAGACCTGGGGAGTGGCCCGTGTGATGAGAAGGGGTTAGGCATGGGAGGGGCTGAATCAGGACCCGATGACTGCAGGGATGGCAGAGGCGGAGGGAGGCGGGTACTACTGACCCCTCCCCCATCACCTTCCTTTTGCCACCAACATAAGCCCCTTTCTCTGCCCCCATGGCTTCCAGCTGGACAGTCCCCTCTGAGAAGTCCCTGACGGGAGTTCTCCTCCAACCCTGCTCCCTGCCCCGCCCCCATTTCCTTAGTCCCGCGGACGGAGCTGGGCTGACTCCCGTCATGCCAGGCTGGCTCAGTATCCCCTCTCTCGGCCTCCTCCTCCTCCCTTGGGCCTTCACCATCTTCCACAAAGCCCTGGGGGACCCAGGTAAGACCTCCGAGCCGCCCAGAATCTGGAGAACAGTAGGGAGGCTCCGGGTGTGGGGGCCGTGGGGGGGGCAGCTGTTGGAGGTGCCCAGGAGTGAGTCATTGCCGCGTGGGCACAGGAGGAGAGGGTCTGCATGGGTCCTCGGGGCAGTGGGGGTCAGGGGGGTCCTGCCACTGTGGCCCCCTCTGCTCAGAACCCCACCGGGGCCCCCAGTACCTCCTGCCCCCCATCCACGAGGTCATTCACTCTCGTCGTGGGGCCACGGCCACGCTGCCCTGCATCCTGGGCACCCCGCCTCCCAGCTACAAGGTTCGCTGGAGCAAAGTGGAGCCGGGGGAGCTCCGGGAAACGCCGATCGTCGTCACCAACGGGCCGCACGCCCGCGGCTACGGCGCGCTGGGGGGTCGCGCCAGGATGCGGAGGGGGCACCGCTTAGACGCCTCGCTGGTCATCGCGGGCGTGCTCCTGGAGGACGAGGGCCGGTACCGCTGCGAGCTGATCAACGGCATCGAGGACGAGAGCGTGACGCTGACCCTGCTGCTGGAGGGTGAGGCCCGCGGGTCCCACCCCCCGCCCCCGCTGCTCTCCTGCTGAGGGGTCGGGTCTCCCGGGCGCCTGCCCCAGCATCCCCCACGCCCGCTTCCGGGTGTCCCCCCCGCCCCCGTCTGCCGGCCGGACCCAGACCGTCCGCCACCCCCAGGCGTGGTGTTCCCGTACCAGCCCAGCCGGGGCCGGTACCAGTTCAACTACTACGAGGCGAAACGGGCGTGCGAGGAGCAGGACGGACGCCTGGCCACCTACAGCCAGCTGTACCAGGGTACGCGGCGAGGCGGGCACCGGCCAGACCCGCGCCCCGGGCCGTCACAGGGCGCCCAGCGGAGGCGACCTGGGGGCCGGCTCCTGCCGGTGACGCCCCTCATTCCCCCCTCTCCCGCCAGCGTGGACCGAGGGGCTGGACTGGTGTAACGCGGGCTGGCTGCTCGAGGGCTCCGTGCGCTACCCCGTGCTCACGGCGCGCGCCCCGTGTGGCGGTCACGGCCGGCCCGGGATCCGTAGCTACGGGCCCCGCGACCGCAAGCGCGACCGCTACGACGCCTTCTGCTTCACCTCCGCGCTGGCAGGTGAGCGGGGCTGGGGGCGTGGCCGGGGGCGGGGCGGGGGCGCAGCGCTGTGGGGGCGTGGCCGGGACCGTGGGGGCGGGGCGAGGGGCGGGGCGCAGCGCCGTGGGGCGTGACGGGGGCGGGGCGGGCGCCATGGGGCGGGGCCAAGGGCCGCGGGGGGCGTGGCTCCGCTGGAGGCCGGAGACCAGGGCCCGCCTCGCTCGCTGTCTCCTCCCGGCCATGCCCAGCGTCCCTCCTCCCGCCCGCTCCAGCCCGCCCCCCACTCCCCCTGCACCCCACCTGGATGCACCCCGCCCTCCCGGGCCGCGCAGTCCGCCCCCTCCGCGGCCGTCCTGAGTCCCCGCCGCACCCCGCCCCGCCCCGCCCTCTGCCGTGACCCGCTCCGGTCCCCAGGCCACGTGTTCTTCGTGCCCGGGCGGCTGACGCTGCCCGAGGCCCACGCGGCGTGCCGGCGGCGCGGGGCCGTGGTGGCCAAGGTCGGGCACCTGTACGCCGCCTGGAGGTTCGCGGGGCTGGACCAGTGCGACGGCGGCTGGCTGGCGGACGGCAGCGTGCGCTTCCCCATCACGTCGCCGCGGCCGCGCTGCGGGGGCCTCCCTGACCCCGGGGTGCGCAGCTTCGGCTTCCCGCAGCCCCAGCAGGCGGCCTACGGGGCCTACTGCTACTCGGAGTAGGGCGCGCGCCGCTGCGCGCGACAAAGCCCGGCGGTCGCGGGGCGGGGGGGGGGCGTCTCCCCGCAGAGCCGCCTTCCCCGCTGCCCCGGCGCGGGAAGGGGAGGAGACGGCGCCCCGGGTGGCGCGGGCGGCGACGCCCCCCGCGTCCGCGGACCCTGGCCCTGCGGGGGCAGTGGGCGCCCAGGGGACGTTGACCGACTCGTGTAACAGCAATAAAATAACTTGGGGCGTTTCTGTGTTGGGCGACGTTGTACGCGCGGCGAGGCGTGGGGGTCGCGGGGGGGGGGGACCCCGGCCCCTGCGTGCCGACTGCGCGCCTGGGAAGACAGAGGGAGAGGAGGCGCTGAGGGGTGAGCCTGCCAGGGACGGGGCATGGCCAGGAGTGGCCGCCAGAGGGCAGAGGAGAGCCGGAGACGCCGTGGGCGTGGGGCCGGGATCCGCGCGGAGAACCGGGGCGTTGCGCCGGGCACCACGCGGGGGCGCCGCACGCCCACCGGCGAGGACTCGGAACCCGCCGGGAGCGCTGCCAGCGCCAGGCCTCCGCGCTGGGTACCGCAGATCCAATGTGAGGGGCCCTAAGCAAATTTCAGGCCGTGTTCGTGTCCTGCCCGTCTCCCCCAAGGGCTCGCAGGACCACTGTTAGGGAAGGGGGGGGCCGTACCGTTGTTACGCCTACCGGGACAGTGACCCTGCGGAAGGGGGAGGCGACAAGCAGCACGCCCACGCCACTGGCCGAGCTGCGGCTTCGGGCGACTGGGCCACCACCGCCAGGGTCGCCAGGGAACCGCGGAAACCGCACCCCGAGCGTCCTTAGCCTCTGGCTGGAGTAACTCAGCAGACATTAATTCACTTTTCACACGTGTGTGCACACCTGCCAGGCAGTGACCCTCACCGGGCTGCCGGCCAGGGCACGGATCCGCTGGCCTCCCAGCTGTGAGAAGCAAATGTCCCCTGAGCCGCCCAGTCTGGGGTGGTTGGTCACAGCAGCCCCAGCTAAGACGGCGAGGGTTCCCTGAACACAGACGTGGCATCCAGACTTTGGGGACCAGCAGTTTGCTGGGTCACAGACGCTCTCCAGGAGAGGTGCCGGCTGCGGACGTGGGCCACAGCCACAACCCGCCCTTCGCAGGGCTCAGATTCGTCTGTGGCCTTGTGCTAAGCTCCCATTGTCCCCTCATCCCTGCCTCCTCCAGGTGGTGGCTGATCACAGTTTTTAATGCTTTTACAGCAAAGCCTTGCACAGGGAGGCCAGTGGGACGAAGCCAGCAGCGTGGCTGCGGCTGGTTGCAAGGCTGCGATCAGATCCAGCGCCTCCCCGCTCTCCCGTCCACCCGGTCTCCGGGGCCTTCGCGATGGGAAGCCCAGCCCCTGGTCGCTGGAGGCCTCTCGTTGCCGTGCCCCTGACAGGCCAGCCCTGCTGCGGCCGCCTGCTCACGATTCCCGCCGGATGTGGGATGGATGATCGTTGCCGGTGGAATTCTCTCCCTTGTCTGCTGGCCCGTCGGCACGAGGCACGCTCGTGACCCGGAGGCTGCCGTGGCCTTGGGGTTGGTGGTGCCCTCACTGCGACCCCTGGTAGGCGCGTCCCTAAACTGGAAGCTGGGCCTTCTGACCCCGCAGAGCCTAAACTCATGGGGGCGGGAAGCACGGACTCCCCACGAGGGCCGTGGGGCCTGACTGGACAGAGGGGTGCCTCGTAGTGGACGTGCCGCCTGCCCAGGGCCTTGGCCGGCTCCCTGAAGGACATGCCACATGAGGCGTTGCCGTCTGTCTCTGCTGCTGACAGGCCGGTCCCTCAGCCGGGGCAGGAGCTGGGTCAGCCTAGGTGAGAGGGAGGCCTCACTGGACACAAGGAGGACCGTGATCGGATCGTCCCTACATCCAAGCCTTTTGGCAAACAGGCCGCGCAAATCACGAGTTTGTGCCGCCATGTCTAGTGCAGATGAAAGCCTGGCAGCTTTGGCTTAGCTGTCCACTTCTCACACTGAAAAAATCCCCCTCATCCTTCCTGTAATTCTTTATTTGTTTCATCACAATAAGTAACACTTTTCAGAACAGTGATTCCAGCATCAAGATTCCTCCAAGGATCTTTTGCTCTTAGAAATAAACGTACAGTCAAATCGCCGAGTCTTGTAAACACTTGGAAGAACATTCTTCTGTGTGGCTTTGCTGCCAACTGCATATCCATTTGGTGCATCTGTTGAAGTTTGCCTTAGATTTTTAGGGATCGAAGCGCTTTTCTTCTATTTAATTTAATTTAAAATTAATGTAATTCCTTCCTATTTAACTTTGTGTTTTAATGATATAAAACACGTGCATAGTTCTGACTTTGAAACCATAAAACGAGGTGTTAGGACCACTTTTCGGTGAAGACACTGAGGCCCAGAGGGTGTCGTAGCTGGCCCAGCATCCCAGGGGGGGGGAGAGGGGGAGGGGCAGGGCCGCGGGGGGCCTGCAGGGACCAGCTTCTTCTCAGGAAGTGGACTGAGCTGTGCTCAGGGTTGAGCCTTCCAGCTCCTTCCGCTGTTCCTCGTGGAGCAGCTGGCGGTGTCCCCTGAACAGGAGTCTGCGCCCCCCGAAGAGAGGGTGTGTCAGCTCGGGAGTGGGGGGGAGTTGGCTTCTGCTCAGGAAGCAAGGTCGTCCCAGCATGCTGTTCAGCCTGAAGTCTTCCCCGCCCCACCCCCCGGCCTGCTGTCTCCCCAGCACCCCACTTCCCCTCCCACCCCCGCTGCTCTCAGCTGCAGGAGTCCTCAGAACCCCCCGGCCCCCCGGCCCTCCCTCCTGGGCTGGGGGCCCACTTCCTGGCCCCTTTCAGAAGCTGTCAAAGCCCCCATTCTCCAGACACAGCTGTGCCAGCGTCCGGCGCCCCCCGGCCCCCCCTGCACGGCCCCATGGCAGAGGACCAGGTGTCTGTGTGGTGCGCAGGGCCTTGGGGAGGGGGCTACGCTGCCTGAGCCCCCACCCCCGAGCCTGGAACAGTGGCGCAGGCTCTCCCTGTGGTGGTGGCTGTGGCTGGGACCCCAGTGAGGAAGGCCCTGGGCTAGGCCTGGAAGTGGGGGCCCTGGGGATGCAGGGACATGGCGAGGAGATTCTGTCACCTCAGCCTGAGTCATTGCCGCAGCCTGGGTTGCTGCTTTAACCTGGGTCATTGCCTCAGTCTGGGTCATGACCTCAGCGAAGGGGCAGAGGCAGGACATGGGTGGCCCCCCTCCAGGGAGACCAGAGAAGTCCCCAGGCCCAGAAGCCTGTGAGGTGAGCCCGCTGGGCTGTGCCGGGAGTGTGGGGGGGCTGCCTGCACCTGCCCTCCTTCTCTGGTCTTCTGCACCCTATCCTTCTCCCCGAGAGAGACAGCTGGGCCCTGGCAAGACCCAGGCCGGGGAGGCGGGAGGCGTGGTTTTGGTCACAGCCGGTCAGCGACCTGCCGTGTGACCCCAGACAGTCACTTCACCTCTTCGGGGCTCTGCCTCTCTGTGCAGAGACGGCGAAGCTTCCCGGAGACGCTCTGCCCGTGCGGCTGGGGCAGGCACTCCTCGCGAACCCGGCTTTCCCTTCCGGTTTGCTTAGGGCCGGGCCGAGCCCTCGCCTCTGCTCGGAAGGCGAATAGAGCCGGGTGTGATCACATGACCGAGGGTGCAGGAGCCAGTGCACACGGCAGAGAAGGTGCCTGGCCGGCCACTTCAAACACGGCAGGACCTCGGGGTGGACAGGCACAGCGGGCAGGGCCGTGAAAGGCTGGGGGAGGGGCACAGGCCACCAGAGGCATGCTCCAGAAAGCACCTCCCTCCGTCCAGGGCACAGGACGGTGGCCCTCTGGTCGCCTGGCCGGGAGATCTGATGGAGGGGTGTGCGTGCGTGCGTGTGCATGTGCGTGTGTGTGTGCGTGTGCGCACGTGCATGCGTGTATGCATGTGTGTGCGTGTGTGCATGCGTGTGCATGCGTGTGGGTGTGCGTGTGTGCATGTGTGTGCGTGTGCATGCGTGTATGTGTGTGCATGTGTGTGTGCATGTCTGCGTGTACGTGCGTGTGTGTGCGCATGCGTAAGAGACAGAGAGGGAGAGAGAGGAAAGCAGAGAAAGAACTAGGTCGTGCTGAGCCCACGGTGGGCCAGGTGCTTCCCTTACCCAGCCCACGTTCAGGAGTCGTCACCCAGGGCAGATGTCACCCAGAGTAACAGTCGTCACCCAGGGCAGTAAACGGTCCTCAGCCTGCAGTACAGAAGAAGGACAGCGTCAGACACCTAGGACCCTCACGAGCTTTCTCCCCGGCAGGCGGCAAACAGCAGTTCGACCTCGGCGCCCGCGGCCGGAGCTGACCGCCGCTGCCATGGAGAATTTCGCGGGGCAGCTGTCTGCGCTCTCGCCGTCTGCTCCCGCCAGGTGTCTGTCTCTCGGAACAGACTGTCTGCTGCCAGCCCTCGCCAGACCCAGGTGCCGCTGCCCTCCGTCAGGGCTGGACTCCCCCAGGGCGCCCAAATGTGTGTCCTCACCTCCAGCCACGAGAGGAGGAGGCGAGGAAAGTCACTTTCTCTGTCTCCCCAGGTCGCAGCCAGGTTTCCTGGGGAACTGTGGTTACATGCGAGCCGCCACTGGGATTGAATTTCAGCCGCGCGGTCGCCTGCCCAGCTGAGCCGTTATGGAGCAGAGTGCGTAGGTGCAGGCTGGATGCCCTGCCTGGAGGAGGCGGCTCTCCGTCAGCCTGCGGAGGCAAGGTCTGCGTGCAGCGAAGGGGTTCTCGGACTATCGGGTGCTGACCTGTCCCCAAAGGCCTCCTCAGATCCTCCTCTCCACTAGAGGACTTGGGACAGCACCCCAAGGCCTAACGTAGTGCCTGGTCCTTAGTGGACACTCGGTATTTGCTTAATGAAGTGAGTGAACTGAGTCCTCTGCCCCCACCCCCAGGCTGTCCCGGGCGCCTTGCCCTGTCCCTTCATCCTCACAGGCCTGCCTGGGGCATTTCTCTTCCTGAAGGACGGGTCTTCCCAGGTCTTCCTGGCCTGTCTCTACAGGATGTGGTCTCAGGGGAGGGACCAGAATCCCACCCTCAGATCCCCGAAGCGCAGGTCGGGGGGGTTCTCCGTGAGCTTCTCAAGGCCCTTTGGGACCAAGCCCGCAGTGCTGGGAGCGGCAGCCAGGCGGGGCTGGGGGCTGTCAGGGTGAGGCTGGGGGCAGCCAGGGCATTCATTGGAGGGCAGCCCAGGGTTCCCAGGCAGGAGGGACTTGGGTACCATCCGAGTGAGGGGACAGGGGCCTGCCCGGGGGCTGCATTTGCCCTGCAGGCACCTTGCTTTACTCAGGATATCTGGGTTGTGTTGCTGGTGGTTATGGAGACCAGCGCCTTGGACAAGCCCTCCTTGGTGCCACCCCTGGTGCCCAGGGGACAGGCCCCTGGCGTCTGGCTGTCCTGCCCGCAGTCTGTGCCAGGGGCTTTGCCTGGAG
>PVKZ01007703.1:0-20776 GCA_004027375.1 Macroglossus sobrinus | reverse complement strand
TTTTTTTTTGGTGGGGTCCTAAGAAGTATTTTTAATTTTAAATTTCATTTGTTCATTGGTATCTGGGAAAGTGATTTTAAAAATATTAATCTTGTATCCTACAACCTTGCTATAAGTGGTTATTAATTCCAGGAGTTTTTTGTTGATGTTTTGGTTTTCTACAGAGACAACTATGTCATCTGCTAGGACAGTTATAGTTCTTCCTTCCCTGTATGTGTACTTTTTATTTCCTTTTTTTGTCTGATGTGTTAGCTAAAACTTGTAGGGCTCTGTATAAAAGGATGGTGAGAGGGGACATTCTTGCTTTGTTCATGATCTTAGTGGGAAAGCTAGTTTCTCACAATCAAGTGATTGTGAGAAATATTAAATATTTAAACATTAAATACAATATTAAATATTAAATTAGGTTTTTTTTTTTTTTTGGTAGAGGTTTTTTAATCCAGTTGGGGAATTTCCCCTCTCTTCCTAGTTTTCTGAGAATTTTTATCACGCCTGGGTGTTGGATTTTATTAAATGCTTTTTTTCTTGCATGTATTGATAAAATCATGTGTTTTTTTTTCTGTAGCCTGATGATATGATTGTGTGAATTGACATTCAAATGTTGAATTAGCCTTGTATACCTGTGATAAATTGCACTTTGTCATGGTGTATAATTCTTTTTATACGTGGTTGGAATCTGATTTGCTAATATTTTGTGGAGGAATTTTATAGCTATGCTCATGACAGATGTCTTTAGTTTTCTCGTAATGTCCTTGGCATTAGGGTGATGCCGGCCTCAGAATGAATCAGGAAGTATTTCCTCTACTTCTGTCTTCTGAAGGAGTCAGTGGAGAATTGGAATAATTTCTTCCTTAAATATTTGGTAGAATTCACTGGCGAACCCATCTGGGCCCTGTAATTTCTATTTGGAGGGTTATTTAATTACTGATTTGATTTTTGTAATAGATGTAGGCTTATTCAGATGGTTTTATTTCTTGTATGAGTTTTGGCAGATTTTTGTCTTTCAGGAAATTGGTCCATTTTACATAGGTTATCAAAATTGTGGGCATAAGAATCACAGTATTCCTTTACTATCCTTTTCTTGTCCATCTATAGTTGTGTCCCCTGTTTTATTTCTGATATTATTTATTAGCCTGGCTAAAGGCTTATTGATTTTTACAGATTTTATTGATTTTATAGATTAAAGGGCTTTTGGTTTCACTGATTCTTATCTATTGATTTACTGTTTTCGATTTCATCGCTATCTGCTTTAATTTTTATTTCTTCGGGTTCCTTGGGATTTACTTTGCTCTTTTTCTGGTTTCCTAATGTGGAAGCTTGAATGATTTGATTTTATGTCTCTCTTCTAACATGTACCTTCAAAGCTACACATTTTCCTCTAAGCATTGCTTTCTCTGCATCCCATGGACTTTGGTCAGTTGTATTTTTATTTTCATGAAGCTCAACATACTTTAAAATTTCTCTTCGAGGTTTCTTCTTCCACCCATTTGCTATTTAGAAGCATGTTGTTTAATCTCTAAGCGTTTTGGGATTTTTTTCGGTTTTTCAGCTCTTCACTGTTGTAAGGGCAGAATCGTAACTTCCGAGCTCCTTACATGCTGGACCGGAAACCAGAAGCTGTAATTTTATAAGAAGTAATGTCATTGGTTACTGGCCAGCCAAGTGGCAGCCGTAGCTGGAGCAGCTTTAGGGCTGATATTTGGGGCTCCCAATTCTAGGATCTGGGGAGTGGGCAGCTGTGCCTTTGGGTTTTTGGGAGACTCTAGAAGCACGATAATAGGGTGTGCACCCCCAGGACAGCAGCTGCTACACTGAGTTCATCTATGTCTAGGTAGCGTCCAGTTAAGTAATAAACTTAATGAATCAGAAATTTGTAATAAAGATTTTACCACCTCACAGGTCCTTGGTAAAGCTAAGTAGTAGAGCATGGTATTCAGTGACAAGCCAAGTTCAAGAGCTATGTAACTCTCTTCGGGGTAAAACCTGGCTTACCCCAGTGTCAGCTATGGTGTCTCAGCACACTGTTGGGGATCTCTGGGAGACGAACAGGTGTGAGACCTTTCAGACCAGTGAGCCCACCAGGTCTGAAATCCTCTCATTCAGTTCCGGTCTGCTGGGCTAGCCTCGGAAGGTTGATGAATAAGCTGGTGCCACAGCAACTATTCGGTGATCAGTGGAAGCAGGAGAAATAAAAACAAAACGTGGATGAACTAAGCGAGGCACAATCTATTACATAGGATGCTCACCAAAGCTGTTTTTCGAGAGCAGTTGTCCTTTTTTTTTTTTTTCTCTCCAGAAAATGGAACGAGTTGGTTCCCAGACTCACTGCCTGGCTCCTGTGTGGGCCCCCATCGCTTTGCGCATAATCACAATTGTCTTCCTGTAGATTGCCCTGCGTCCTTCCTCTGTTCCAGTCCATTCTTCCTGCAGGAAGGTCTGTTTCCTAAAATGCCCCATTCGTCAGGTGTGCTCCCTTCTAAAAAAGCGTGAAATGGCCCCTGGTTACCTACAGGACAAAGTATAAACTTCACCCAATATTCCAGATCTCTGTGTTCAGACTACAGTCTTGTCAATGATTTTTTTCTCATCATTTCCTGGCACCTGCCTTCACTTCCGGCCATATTGTTTCTTCCAGAAGAGCTGATGCCTTTTTCTCTATGCCTTCTCATGATTCAAGGTGACACTTTCCTCTCTGCCCAGACAGATCGGGAGCCAGCTCCAAGTCCCACCAGAACCGTCTTCTCTAAGAAGCCCATTTTATATTTTAGTGGCTTCAATCCCGTGTCTCTGTGAGATAGGCAATATGGCACATAGGTCTCTGCCCCTGGTTCTTGGCCCAGAGCTACCTAAAACCCTTGTAAACAGAGGTGTAGGAGAACCTTCTGTTCTAATATTCAGTCTCTGATCCCAGTTCTTCGATCCCCGAGCTTGTAAGCCCTTTGTAATTTCCTGA
The DNA here is from genome assembly GCA_004027375.1 of Macroglossus sobrinus. Classification (NCBI taxonomy): domain Eukaryota; kingdom Metazoa; phylum Chordata; class Mammalia; order Chiroptera; family Pteropodidae; genus Macroglossus; species Macroglossus sobrinus. The sequence goes on along the minus strand of PVKZ01007703.1, from coordinate 17,823 downwards.
GCGATAAGAGCACCTGACGCCGAGCTTCTAAATGCCTTGGCATTTCCTGGGTGATGGAATGTCTCTGCTTCTGATGAGCTGACTCCTGGTGGGCTCCTGGTCGAGGGAAGCTTGGCACTTTCAGACCTGTCCCCTCCATTCTCCTAGAGGGAGAGGGGCTGGAAATACAGTTAATGATCAGTCAAGCTTGTGTGACGAATCTCCATAACAATCCCAATAATATGGGGTTCAGCGGGTTTCCGGGTGGGTCGTGGGACCAGATGCTCCTGTGCTCAGACCCTTCCAGGCCTAAGTCCTCTCCCGGGCCGACCATCTGTTTCTCTCATGTTTTTAATTATAGGACAAATGCATAGCATACATTCCCCTGAGTTCCGTGAGCTGTCCTAGCCACCTGTCCACTCCAGGGAGAGCGTCGTGAGAACCTCCAGTTTCTGGCCGAGCGGCGCTGAAGTTGTGGGTCAGCTGGGGACCCACCACTTGCTCTTGGAGTCTGAAGGGGGGATGTCTTGTGGGACGGCGCCCGCGGCCCGTGGGGTCTGCGCTGACTCCGGTTAGTGTCAGACCTGAGTGGTGGGACCCCCGCCTGGTGTCACAGAGTGGCCCTGTGTGGGAACCCCGCATGATTGAGGGCTGTCTGACCACACACACACACACACACACACACAGCCCCACCGAACGATGTCCCTCGGGCCCCAGAGCAGAGCTGTGGATGGGGATCGATTATCGTGCCACAACGTGGGAGGTACTTTGAAACCCAAGTCCCTCAGTGAGAACTGTGAACGTCTTAGGTGTTTACACGCACAGTTCTCCCATTGGTGACAGTGGGATGCTGTGATGCTTTACTTTCTGTGACTGGGCTGAGGGCAGCCCGGAGGGCCAGCGGAACATTTCTGGGGGCATCTGAGGGGGTTTCCGGAAGTGATTAGCATTTGAATCCGTAACCCGAGTCCAGAAGACCAAATCCATGAAGAGCAAACAGAATAGGGAGGGGAGGGGGAGGAATGGGGGGCTCTCTCTGCTCTTGGGCTGAGAAGCCCTCCTTCTCCCGCCCTCTTGGCATTGGGGTTCCTGACCCTCAGGCGCTCACACTCCAGGACTTCGCAGTGGCCCCCACATTTTCAGGCCTTTGTCCTCGGCCTGAACGGCACCACCGGCTTCTCCAACCCTCCAGTTCGCAGACCGCGGATGGCGGCCCCCACCCCTCCCCGCTAACCGCGTGAGCCAGACCCTGTCACAACGCGTCCATGTCTCACCGGTTCTGCTTCTCTGGCACAGACACACACTGAATTGGAGGATCTGTATCTTTCGCAGGTGATTACTTTGGAATTAAATCCGATTACTGGGGACCATTGTGAGGCCGGGCGAATGAGCGTATTAATTAACCTGAGATGAGATACGTATTAATCGTTGAAAAGTTCGTCATTAGAAATACAAGGACAACGTGTGAACGGGGACCAGCCCCGCTCAGCCTTCCGAAACCAGCTCCTGGGTGATTCGAAAACACATTGTTATGAAACCCAGACGATGATAATTAAAGTTACAATCGGAGGGACTGCGCTGAAGGTCTGGTGTTTTTCTCTCTCCCAGGGCTGGGCTTATCCATCGACCCAACACAGAAATTGGCTTCTGTCATCTGCAGGCTCCCGGTGGTTTCATCTTTCTCTCCCTTCGGATCCATCGGTTGCTCTCATCATCTTCCTGGCACACTGTGAACGGCTTCGTCTACTTACGTGGAGGAAATGTGCTTAATAACGCCAAGAAATGTGCTTAATAAAGCTAGGCGACTTCTTTCTAATTTTAATTCAGTAAACAATGAGCCCTCCTGAGAATGGGAAGCTATCATCGATCGCGTGAGACTTGTCTTCAGACAAAGCTGTGACACATGCCCGGGCTGTCACACTCCCGGAAAGGCATGTGGCCGAAAATGGCAAATGCCTTTCGGGGTTCTGGGGACGGACACGCGGTTTGCATCCTAACAGGTGGGGCTCGAAGGTGAAGCGAGCTGAGGTCGGCGCTGCTCCCTGGGGTCCTCAGGCCTTGCTCTCGGGATGACCCGGCGGAGGTACACCGAGGTCGCTTCTGCCTCTTACCTCGGTCTCAGCTTCGGCTGGAAACGAAAAAGCCCCGGATGGGAGGTCGCCAAGCCTGTGAGCCATTCTTTACTCGCCATCCACTCCCACGGACGCGACGGAAGTCGCTGCGAAATGTAGCATCTTCAACTCGAGAAGGAGTTTTGAAACTAAAGTCGTGATCTTTAAAGTTCCCCATAGGTTATTTGGGAAAGTGGAGTGGATGTTTTTTTTTTTTCTGACTGAAGTGAGTGTTTTCGAGATTATCTTGGTGTCAAAAGAAGTAAATATTTGACAATAAATAACAAAGCTTTACACGCGTGTGGTGTTTGAGAATGTAGAGAGCCCCTTTACCGATGGGATAAACAGTATTTCCATTTTCTATGAGTGTCTGGAGACACAGCGAAATTAGATAATCTGCCTAAAGTTGTGTCCGTAGCGGCGGACCACCGGCTTGAATCCACCAGTTGCAAGTCCACTTTTCTTCAGAAAACACCGCACCGCCTCCCTTTGGAGAATGAGCTGATGGAGAATTCGAGACCGTCCTCCACCTCTGGGGTGTTCCAAATACTCAGCGGTACGGACGGCTTCTCTGCAGAACGCTCGGGTGCAAGGAGACCAACCCGTCTTTTTAAACGGCCGCTGTCCATGCTCCATTCCGGGGTCATTCCTTGGGTGTCAGAGCCAAGCTGGGGCCTCCCTCCTTAGCCCCGAAGTCGCCGTGCGCACAGTAGGCTCAGAAGCTATGGATACGTTTAGCAAGCCCTTCTGTGTTCGCAGGGTCGGGCTGGTTGCTTAGAAAGATACAGAATAGTCAGTATAGAAAAGGACGTTCGTTGCTTGCAGAGTGCTCAGAACATCGGCTTGCAATCCTTGGACCTAGACAGCACTGCCCGGAGGTCACCGCAGAATGACAAGGGTCTGGCATGACCCCTCTGGCCCGTGTGCTCTGGCTGCAGAGCGAGACCTGAGGTGAGGGAGACTTTCTGCAGAGGGGGGCGCTGAAGGGAAGTCCACATTTGGGGTGGTGATCCGAGTAGCGAGGATGTGGAGAGGTCCCGCCGGTTTGAAGAATAAATCGTGGATACATTTTGAAAACTGAACTAAGCCAGTTATGTTCTTCTCGGTCAATACCGGAGCCTTCAAAAAAGTTAAAGGTGGCTTAAGGTTAGCGATTCCCTTCTCACCTGAACGTCAGCTTCGCATGGATGCCAGCCCCAGACCAGGCTCGCCTGCACCTCGAGTGGATATTTATGAGGTGTGTGCTTATTAGCAGAAGACACGCGAGGTCCGGCGTGTTCTGGAAGAGGGATGATAAGTGGCAGTTCTCTGTGTGGTAGCCGTTTTCGTTGTAACCAGATCCAGACGCAGTAACGGTTCAGAGGCAGACTTTATCTTCCTTGTCGCCCCTGGTGACTGGAACCCCCCCATCCTGGTGACTAGCCCCAGGATGCTGAGGGTCCCAGCCCTCACCTGTGCTCAGGGAGTGGCAAGGGACCGCTCTGGGTCTGTCTTCCTTGCGTGAGGAGGGGTATCTGAAGCTATTTCTGACGTTCATCGTGGACATTGTGGAGGCTGCTGTTTTTTCACCACCAAAGGTCCATCCTGGACTCCGAGTATGTGGATGTGCGTAGCAGAGACTGGACTCTGAGTTGCAGAGACTGGTGGATGAAATCCAGGTGACAGACACCCTCCAGCATCCTGCCAGGGTGCAGGCTTCCAGACTGGAACCACATCAGACCACCGCTGGTCTCTCCACTTTCCATCCGGGCAGCCGACACCCCTGGAGCCGTCACTTAAACGAACGGGCACACACACAGTATCCCACTGCCTCTGATGATGAAGCGATTTCAGGAGCGTTGCAGACGGTGTACGGACAGGTTGGCGGGCTGGGGCAGGTCTGTGACGAGAGTGCCCGGACGGGCAGGCTGCATCGATTGGATTTGCAAGAGAACATGTCTTGTTCACAGTTACTGTTCACCTCCCAAAATTTTGGGAAGGAAACCGTGCCTTCTCTGCAGTCTTCTGGAGGTGGCAGTGTGCTTGCTGGCCGTCATCGGCGAGAGATGCTGGTCATCAGCCGGCAGTGGCGCGCCTGGCCTGCAGCCCGTCGTCACTGCGGGGCGGCATTGACTTTCGAAGGCCGTGGCGGGCCCTTCCTCTGTGCCATTTCCTCGCAAATGGACGTTATTTTCTCTCACGACCGTGCATGGTGTTTGTGATAGCTTATTGATCAAAGCCGGGTCCTCTCAGAGCTGGGAAGAACCACGGGCCACTTCCTCGGGAGCTGGTTTTCCACCGGAAGGCAGACTCCCTGCTGTCACACGGTTTCCTCTGTGTATATGAGCTGTTTACGCGGACCACTCTTTGGCATTCACGTTTTAAATTTCGGGATAAAACGTCGCACCTCACGCGGCAGCCTCTAAGCTGCCACCTGCTTCTGGGAAAAGTAAGTGCCAGGCAACTTTCCTTTGTGTCTTCGCCAGAAATCTGCTGACTAAACCACACACAGGGGCCTGCCGGGAGCGGCCTCACTGATCCTGGGGGCTCCTGGCGGGGAGGTGACATTTATTTTAGGAGTCCCCAGGGCCCAGGAACCGTGTGTGGCCTGCCTCGCCGCTCTAGGTGACAGGAGTAGAATCGGCTTCTTCCGTCTGCTAAAGCCGCCACGACGGCCCTCACAAACAGGGGTCCTCACACAGCAGAAGTTTGTTATCCCACCAGTTTGGAGCCCGGGAGGCCGAGATCGATCGAGGCTTGGCGTCTCCCCAGGCCTCTGTCCTCGGCTCGCCGACGGCCCCCTCCCCACGCCCCCACACGGCCTTTCCTCTGCGTGTGCTTCTGGTGTCTCTGGGTTCATATTCTTATATGGACACGATCGGATTGTGTTAGGGCCTTGGCCGAAGACCTCGTTTGAACTTAATCACCCCTTTAAAGACTATCTCCAGATACAGTGACCCTCTGAGGTACGGAGGGGGGTGGGGACTTCAGCACATGATTCTGGGGGACAGAGTTCAGCCCACAGCACGCACTTTGGTACAGATATTGGTGATAACCATCCCCCACTGCCTTCCCGCTGTTAGGAGTCACCCTATCCCTTTTTATCACACTTCAGAGTTCCCTCAGCGCATGAAGGCTGTGTTAGGTGCTGTGGGTCAGGTGACTTTCCAAACCCGCCTGATCTTTGACCCCTGAGCAGCTTTGAAAGGTGCAGATGGGACCCTCCTTCTCCTCCTCTCCCCACCCCAGGTTCTTATGCAGGGGACAGGGCTTGGGACTCTGTTGGTTTTCCAAAATGGAAAAGCCCCTTGGGGACAGATGTACAAATACTAACGTGTGTTTTAAATAAGCCCTGTCCCCTGGGAATGGGGCCAGTGGGGGCTACAGCAGGAGGAGCTGGGTCTTTGCTACACACTTTACTGCTGTTGGGATTTCTCACGTGTATGTATTACTTGTCAGTCAAAAGTATTAATTTAAAAATAAAGACATTTCTTCATTTTATGGATGCAGTTGGAAATCCCCAGCTGAATGAACCGTGGGCTTAAGAGCTTCTAGTTTAAGGCTGACACTCACCTGAGCTCAGGAGCTTAGGGCTGGGGCCTCAGCTGGGCTTCCGGGCGAGGCGGAGCCGACCTGCAGACTCGCAGACAGAAGCGCAGGTGGCTCAGGTGACCTGTGAGACGATGGATGGGGGGAAGCAGACACGGAACTATGGGCCGCCCGAGGGAGGCATCAGCTCCTTGTGGAGAGGGCAGGAGGCAGCACCTGCCCGGCTTCCCCGAGCTGCTCGGCTTGGTGGCTCTTGACTCCGGCTGCACGTGAGGGTTACCAGGGGGAGCCGTAGCAACCCTGCTCCTTGTCCCAGAAAGCCTGGCAGGCCTGGTCCGGGAGAGGTGCAGGTGCCGGCAGCCTTTAAAAGCTGCCAGGTGACTCTGAAGTGAGGCTGGTGCCCTTGGCTGTCGCGCAGCTAATGGCTTGGGGTCCAGACATTCTTTAGTGTTTTAACAACTGGGCCAGCTGCCCTGGTGGGTGCTGGCTGGAATCTGAGCCTTGGTTTAATATCTGTTCCCCGGTGTCTCCTGCAGAGGAGAGGGAGCGAGCTGGCATGCCGGACGAGCCAAGGCGGGGGGGCGGGGGGCGTGGTGGGCTGGGGCCGTCGGCCCAGCAGCTCTCTCCGGGATCTGAGGTTCTGGAAGCACAGCACTCCCTGGGTGGGGAGCACGGCCCAGCGAAGGCGGGGCTGGACCCGCACCCCTCCCACCCCCTTCCCGATCACACCTGCGGTGGGACCCGCGCGTTCACAGGCCCCCAGCCCAGGGAGCTTTGTTCGCGTGGGTTATGTCAGGAAAGGGATGCCCTGTGAGAAACCACTTTTCTAAAACACATTTAACGATTCATTAAAGACAACAACGACACTTCGGTCACGTGGTAATGTAAATAACACATCTCTGGGAAAAAATAACCGTATTCTCCAAAACGTGAGAGATGGGCACCCTTGTATGTTTTTTCCTGTATCTCTCTAATGCAAGACAGTCTCACGCCTGCTTCGGTTTTCGGGGTTGGTGGTTTGTTTTCCAGCTGTGTGTCTGTGCAGGGGAGTGCTGAACCGTCCCTGTCCCCATGCCCCCAGGTAACTGTGGATATTCTTCTTTGATACTGCGTCAAAACGCCACTGTAGACCAGCGAGAATGAGGTCTAACAAGCCACATAGTGACCTAGTGCTCTTACAGAAATAGCTTTGACTCTGTGGACCCCTGAAATGGTCACGAGACCCTGGGAAGGTCCCCCGATGGCACTCTGCAGATTGTCAGGGCAGCAGACAGGAGCCCGTGAATGGCAGGGTCCCCGCGGGGGGCGGGCTCCGAGCGAACTGTGTGTAATCAGTTTGCACTTATAATTTCACCCCTATAGTTCCCGTGTTCAGCGTCCTCCGTGATGGCTGATAAATGGTTAAGTAGGTCACGGTGGCCCTCAAAACTGGGCCAGGCAATTTTACCAGCCTGGCAATTTAAACTTGAAACATTAAAAGGAAAAAAAAAAAAACCCAGGAAAGCAAAGATAACTAAAAAGGATGATTTCACATGGACACTGAACAGGTTGAAAATGTTGTTTTACAGACTCTGCCTTTCTGACAGCAAGCATTTTTCCCTTCTCTCTGTCACTTTTAAGAGAATGGATCAGACTCTCAGATTATGCTGTTAGGTAGGCTCCGTGATCCTCTGTTACTTTGGGATGGCAGCGTGAGCCCTGGCGTGATGCTCGGGGTTTGGAAACGGGGAATGAGGGCGTGCTGCTGCCCGGGTAATAGGTGAGGATGGATTGGAAAGCGAGACGGTGTAGGGAACCTAATGAGGTTGCTGGCTTCTTCCACTTTTGTGTGTGTGTGTGTGTGTGTGGGAGGGGCGGTTTCTTAAGGGCTAGGCAGGTTGGATTTCAGGGCGAATTTGAGGGTGGAATCTTGGAAAAGGCACGGGCGAGGTTGCTGGTGAAGATATACTTGTAAATACACCGATGAGATAGTCGAATTGGGGATTACAGTACGTTAGGAGTTTTGTGTCCTTAACCCCTATAACGCTGCCTTTTGTGAAAGAACCTTCTGGTTTGTTTTTGCCTTACCATCTCCGTTTCCCCTGCGGGCACATCCAACTCAACTTGGCCGTGAGATCGTGGGGTTTCTGAAGGTTGAACCCTGGGTCCCTTTTCCTTCTCACCCTGAATTCCGTCCTTGGGGAAGCGCCCCTGTGCCCACAGCTTCCTTGCCTCTGACGCCCTGTTGTTGTAGCTGTCTTTGTCTTTCGCCCTGATTTTTCTCTGACCCCCGTATTAAAAGGCCTCCCCGATTCTATCACACTTAATAATCTGTGCTTCGCCCACGGTGACAGCTACGGAAAGCCGATGAAAGAGACGGATATTCTCTCTCGTCTTTGGATTTCGAAGTGCTCACGCGTCCTGCGTTTTTACCAAATGTCTGCACTTGCATTTGACTTTTTTTTTAAATTATAACTTCATAATGATTGCCAAGAAATGAAAATTTCATGGATTAACTCATGGAACATTAATTAGTGGGGCAGTGGAGTGTAGGGATAGAAGCACAGGCTCAGGATCAGACTTCTGAGATTCGCATCCAAGTCCACATAGCAACCGAGTGACCTTGAGTGGGTCATGTATCCTTCTGGTACCGAGTTTCTGTGTAAAAAATGGTCCCTGTGAGGATGAAGAGTTATCCGTGGACAGCACCCAGACGGTGCCTGGGGCACTGTAGGCATGCGGTCGGCGCTGCTGTTGTCTGTTTTGCTGCTGCTGTTACATTTGTGTTACAGCCGGGGAACTGTCATTCAGGGCCAAGAGCGACTGTCACTGTGGAATGTAAAGCCACCGTGTATGTGTGTGCGCGGTGCATGTGTGTGCGTACACGTGTGTGCACGTGCATGTGTACATGTGCGTGCATGTGTGTATACATGTGTGCATGTGTGTACATGTGTGTGCATGTGTGTGTGTGCATGTGCGTGCATGTGTGTGTAGCAAGGTTCATGTGATGACAAAAAGGACAATTTCAGTGATGGGCAGTATAAAAAAGTGAATGTTTTTTAACTTTATTCGAGTAGAAAGTAATTTTTTTCTACTTCCTAGGAAAAAGTCAACGTTACTTGAAGCTAACATTTTTATTTTATTTTATTTTATTTATTTTATTTTATTATTTTATTTTATTTTATTTATTTTATTTTTTTACTTTTTATTTTTTTAAATTTAATTTATTTTATTTTTTTATTATTTTATTTTATTTTTATTTTTATTTTTATTTTATTATAAAGTCATTGGTTAACGAAATACTGTGTTTCAGACATACTATTTGACACTGTATTCCTCATTGTGTGTTCAGTGTCCATCATTAGATTTCTTTCTGTCACCACATATTTGACCCCTTTTACCCCATCTATCTTCCCCCTCCCTGCTCTCCACCCTCTGGTAACCACTAGTCTGTTGTCCATGTCCATGAGTGTCCGCTTGTTGTCCTGTTTGTTTGTTGCTTTTAGGTTTATATCCCACATATAAGTGATATTGTGTGGTTTTCAACTTCTTCTGTCTGGCTTATTTCACTTAGCATGATTACCTCAGGGTCCATCCATGTTGTTGCAAATGGCAGTATTTCGTCTCTTCTTAGGGCTGAGTAATAGTCCATTGTATATATGTACCCTAGCCTTATCCCATCATCTATTGTAGGACATTTCTGTTGTTGAAGTTAAAGTTTAAATAAGGGTTATTAGCTGAAAGAAATTACTCTTGGCAAGAGTGACTACCACTGATATAGTTCTGACGGTCATATTCGGGGTAAAAAGACAGGCAGACAGACTCTAACCATCATGAGTCCTGTGGAATGAGTCCTTAATAACTGATCCTAGTAATTAAGGTTTCGCAGTGTAACAAATGAAAACAAAAGGTGTCAAATCACATATTCCATTATGTTTACCCTAAACTCATGAGAAAGTGTGGCTAGGAACCCCCCGAGCTGGTTCACCCACCACTGACCACAGAAGCATGTGCCAGCTCAGCTGATCCACAGACTCAGGGCAAATAAAATTTTTTCTTGTTTAAGCCACTGAGTTTTTGGTGCAGCTTGTTACAAAGCAGGAGCTAGCTGATGCAATCAATTCTACCTTTAAGGGCTAAGAGGCGTTGTCTTTTCAAAATCTTTTTAAAATGTTTTTTTTTTAAGTATCAAGCATATCAACAATATGTGAATGGCCATCACTCAGCTTTAACGAACCCAAATTGTCTCACATTTGATATTTTTAAATGAAGTAACACATTACAGATAGGATTGAAGGTTCCCCTGTGGATACCGCAATCCCTTTTTCGTCCTCCTCTTCCAGAGGTGAACAAGCCAGATTCTGCTGTTTATCACTCTCATACGTGCTTTTACACTTTTAGTGTACATCAGTCTTTATTTTGCATGTTCTAAAACTGCCAAGTCTTATCACATAGTACATATTAGTTGGCCATTTTACCTCATCATCGTTTTTGAGATGCAGGCAACACACATACTTTGTAATCATTTTCACAGCCAACTACTACAAATATGCTGCAATTTATTTATCCATTTTTCTAACAGACATTGGTTCCCAGCTTTTACAACTGAAAACAGCACTGCAGTGAAGCTGTGTACGTATCTCCTTGAGTATGCATGCCGGAAATCCCTGCAGAATTTAATGCCCAGAAACTGGGTTAGCGCATAACCATCTTCCAGTAAACTAGCTGTCTCCAGACCCTTCTCCAAAGTATAACTTAAAGGTCACTGCGACCAGCCAAGGTGAGCACCTATTGCTCCAGCCCCAGCAACGGGAGAAGTGTCAGGTTTTCTCGTTTTAATTTGATTTTTGCCCCTCTGATGGCAGCGAAATAGTATCTCTGTGTTGTTTTAATGGTGAGATTAAGCATCTTTTCATGTGAATGGCAACTCGGGGGTCCTCATCTGTGAATTGCCCATTCCTGTCCTTGGATCATTGCCTTGATTTATATGGAATTCTCTGCCAGTTATGGCAAGGAAACATAAGTTTGAATTTTACTGTACACGAATTTATCAGTCCTTCCTTTTTGTACTTATAAATACTCCAGGTCCATATTCTTTGCTTTTCTGTAGGTTTTAGTTCTCCTTTTTCAGTTATAGATCTTTAATCCGTTCTTCCTAACTTAAGGAGTCTGCATAAACTGACAGTACAATTCGTGCTTACACCTCACTTATATTCTTTTGTGACAGGTTACTTTCGCCTTTGAAAAATGACATTTTTTTTTTTTTACCAGGAAGTTGATTTTGATCTTGCTGTAGAGATTCTAAGTACCTATCAGCTATATGACAAGTGTTTATGTGCCGCATTTCTCTAAGAGTTTCAGAAATAGCAATTTCCCTCGCATTATCTTTAAATCTTAGAATGTTAACCTCATCTACTCTGAAATTAATTTGATACTTTAATAGGAGAATCTTAATCTAAAGAATGGGTTTCATATTTTAACAAGTTGTTATAGTTGCCTACAATTCATGTGTTTCTGCTAGAAGCATGAGTATTGAATCTCATTCCAAAACTCAGTGAAGTATACCAGAATTTCAGTATTTGAATGTGTAGTTTATATCCTTTGCAGGTTAAATATATCCTCATGGATATAAGTATAGTATACAGGACAAAAAATCTCCTGTAGTATAATTTAGCCCAAACAACTGAGAATATTTCAACATTAAATGTAAAGCAGAAATGACTTTTTAACCCTACTCGAGGGGTATATGCAATTTAAATAAACGACAAATATCTGATAAGACTATAAAATGTTCATAATAAAAGATTTCTTATTAAATATCAGTAAGCTTTTATATATCTATTCCTCAAACACATAGGTTGTTTTTACAGCCATTCTTTATTGCCTCTTAAAGGACCAAGCATCATAATCGGACGTTAAGAGTTTTAAGTAGATTCACTGGTACCCAGATAGTTTAATGTACCTATATATATAGTTTCTATCAGAGTATTCCATGTAAATGTATTACTGAAGTCCCATTAAAATGGTTGCCACTTCCTAGGGACTTAAAACATAAAATCAGTGGAGATTTTGATTCCCTTTAAATATATTTTGAGGATGTGTTCTGGGCTCGGCGTTAAGGATAAGGAAGTTATGCTGCTTTCATGAAGTTTACCATCTAGCAGAGAACATAAGAATAATGTATTTTACACTTCCCTTTGCTGCATTTTTTTTTTTTTACATTTTTGTAAGTTGATTCTATAAACCATTTCCGATGAGAAAAGTCAGCTTCCATCTTTAATTTGAAGAATTGTCGGCCTTCATACACAAAAGAGAAGTTTTGTTGTCACTTATTGTATATCCAGGACTCTACAGCACTCAGGAGTTCTCAGGCTGGGAAAGAAGTTTCTAGAAGGAGACTCAGATCTAGTTGCAGTCTCCTGAGATTTTACTTCTCTGATGTCAGATGAATCCAACTTCCATCTAGGAAGTCGAATAACAGAATCTGTCAACCACCCAGTGTCATCTCGTCCTGGTCCCCTCATCAGCTCTTAAACTGTTCCCACCGAGAATGTCCGTATCCAAGCGCACGTGATGGTTAGGGCGTCTGCAGCAGATGTCAGAAGAGGCTCTCACCGTGCCACATCCGGGCTGGCACGCGGGGTGCCGAAGACCCCTCCCTGCCATCCTTAGCAGATTCCGTCTTCACCCAGCCTGCCACCAAGGGGAGAAAGTGAAGCTTTGTCTTTAGATATTAGTGATATGTCCTCACAGTCCTCATGGTACCAAACACATGCCATCTGGCACCACGTCTCTGTCCTCTGACTCTTGCCTGGCATCTAGCGTCTCTGGTGGATGACTGGGTATCAGCCCTTCTAGTCTGCAGCTCTGCCTCGGTGTCCTACAACAGACCCCATCCTTACCTGCCTCTGAGCTCCCAGCATCTGCCCTCACCACTGAGACACCATGTCATGGCTGACACGTTGGAGCCTCGGCAGGGTGGGCAGTGCTGGCCACACGGGCACGGAGTCCCCTTCTTCCTCACTGAGCCTGAGGCAGGTGTTGGGGGGTGGCCGGGGGATTTCACATCACGCGACGGGCCAGGAGGAGCAGAGACCCTCGGAGGCCCCCTCACCCTGTGAGGGTCTGTATTTCATTCCTTTTCTCCCCTACGGCTGGGCCAAGCTCACAGTGCGTCCCCCAGGGACCAAACACCCTAGGTCTGAAGTCGCAAGCTGGCGGCCTTGTTCGACTAGGCCAGCACGGGGTGGTAAACGTGTCTGCATGTGAGTGCCTGTCCTAGGATGTCCCCTTCCCAGCTCACTGCTCCCTTCACCACTCCCTGCCACTGCCTCGTTGATTTTACCTGTCTGTTTCCTAAAATCATTCGAGTCTGTGATCAGAGGGAGGGGGGAAGTGATGCCTTGATGCCCCCTGATTTTCAAAATGCGCCCCGCTCCACGGAGTCTGCGGCTGTGGTGTGATGCCCAGCAGGCCTTCTGGACGTCAGGCTGTCGGGACGTCCCAGAATCGGAGACGCCTTCACGGCGTCCCCTTGGCGCACGCGGTGTTTCAGAGGGACTGTTACTGTGTGAACGACCAGGAAACCCACATCTGGGGCACGAGGGGCTTCTGCCTGAAGGTGACCGAGCTGGCTCGAGGCTGGGCGTCGATGGAATCACATAAGAGAGAAGACTCACATGTGACCTTGAGAGGCCTTCCACCTGGACTTAGCATGGGAAGCGAGACGTCGAGAGAGACCTCAGACAGAGGGAACTGGCGTTTGTGCCAGACCCTCCGACCTCAGATCTGCTGCGTTCTCCTCTGTGTGAAGAAGGCCTTCTAGCTGGGGCCTCAGACCCTGCCCGAGCCCAGCCGAACTCCGGATAAAAGAGAGACGAGGAAAGGAAGAGCCTCGTGGCAGGGTATGCCCTGCAGCCTGAAGGCGAGCAGCGGGGAGCTCTGCGTGAGCTTTTGAGAGTCCGCCCTGGCCCCAGTGTGTGACCTAGAGCGGGAAATGGGACCCCACAGTGTCAGCTTGAGGGGCGCAGGCCGGGGCGTCAGTGACGAGAGGTCCAGCCGTCTCTAGACGTCTAGATTTTGAAAGTTTGTCAAAAGACAACCACAACAGTAGTTGTGCCTGATGAGTGTCGTGCTAGTGACATCCCACTCTGCCATGTAGGGTGTCGGAAACAGAGCAAAAAGCAAGACTAGCACCACCCTTTAGCACTACAATTTCATAAAAAAAAAGGACTTTTTGAAATGATGGATATCACAGCAAAGTGAGAACAGTTCCTCCAGAGAAAAAGAGCTGGCCAGTTTATACCAACGAGCTAAGAAACTAAAGGATATAGCTTAAAATATCAGATGCAGAGAAGATGCATTGTACGATTTTGCGATAGACTTTGCTTTTACAATGATTTTGTCAGATTGGGAGGATATGTATTGGACGCTGTAAAACTGAGTGACCCTTAGTTACCCACCTCGTCCTCGTGGTGCTTTGTACCACAGCCACTGTCGAGAATTGGGCTGCGATGGTGTTCTGATGATATTTTAACCATCTGGGGTGTTCCCTGCGATCTGAGGGGAGGCAGAAACCCAGCCTCTTTCCTGAGAGAGAGCAGCTTTTTCTGTTTTTCTTGTGCAGGCTGGATGCTCGGGGTACGGGGACCCCAAGGGGAGCCTCTCAGGGTTGCCTATCTGGGGTCCCAAGGAGAACATACCACAGAGAGACGCGGGGGCCCAGGGAAGGACGTGGGGGGCAGCACCGGCCTGGTGCCATGGGGGAGGGCCTGGGGCTCAGAGGCGGGCGCCCAAGGTGATTCCAGGATTTCCACGGGTTAGCTTCAAACTCAGGACAAGTTACTTTGTCACCCGGTTCCCTGTTTCCTCCCATGTGAAATGAAATCGGAATGGTTCTACCTCCATAGGTTGCCCTGAGGGTTCCCTGAGCGGAAATGCCTCTGAAGTATGGGACCAGTTCTGATGGTTATAAACCCTCAAAAAACGGCCGCCATTGTTGCTAGGACAGAATGCTGTCTGACAGAGGGATGATTAGCGGGATGAGTGGGTGGCTGAATGACAGGGCGCCAGTGAATCTTAGGCTTAGCTGTGCCGTCTCCTCAAGTCGGTGTGGTCGTGCCTGATAGATAGTGTGACCTGTCATCTTTGCGTGATCATTTCTTCCGACTCAATTAATAATTTTATCGTGTGCTAGCATTACACGAATCAATCACCCTGAATGGTGGTTGGTTTGTAGTCTGAAGGTGGGATCCATTTACAGGTGAAATTTAATGTCTGGACGTGTCTGTACTTATTTGCATTCGTGTATTTCAATTTTAGATACAAAAATCCTGAAGTTGTTGTCAGGCCAGTGAAAAATAAACAGCGAAAATACCTCATTGAATATCCAATTCCAGCCCACGCGTTCTGCCTCTTAGAAGATAGGGAGGTAGAGATCGTAATAAGGGTTTTGATTTTTGAATTATTATTATTTTTTGCACTGGCTTGAGCAATGGGCTTTTTCAAAAGGGAAAATGATTATGAAAATGACAGTCTGTGGCTATAGCTATGATTCCCTTTTTGTTGGTGTGAAATACTCTGGAGTATTCTTCCTCTGACACAGCTCATGGAAACTGTCCAGAAAATAAAGCGTTAAACAGCTGGGTGTGAATTATGTTGCTGTGTCTGTATTCCCATTGCTATACGATTGCTGAGCTCCGAATTATATGGACCATTTCGGGAAAAATCGCAGGAAATATTTTTTCTTTTTCTTTTTTTTTTTTTTAAGGCCATAGTACAATACAAAGCATTTAGAAGCCTGAAAACAAAAATAAGTATACATAACGTTACTTTTGTCGATCTAGAGAAAGATCTATATAGTAGATTAATATATTTATATGCGCATATAGCTTTGTTATATAGTCAAGTCTACACCTTTGAAGTCAGCAGCGTTGAGATGATTTGCGATCGCTTTATTTCCGCTGGCTTTCTTTTTCTGCCCTGAGCACGTGTCCACATTGGCCATTTACTCTTTGATCACCGGGTTTGTTAACAGTGGGGCAATGATGACACTTGGGTTGCAACACTTTTTTTCCCAGGATGTGTTCTGCAGTGGGCAGGGACCACGTCTCGGACATATGACAATGCTCAGTGCGTCTCAGTGCGGCTTCTCACCCACAGAAAACACTTGATGGTTGTTGAACTGACCAACTAACTACTCACTATCAACTGTTCTCCTCTGGGTGCCATTGCGGGCAGAGGGAGACTCTCAGGTGGCACTTTTTCATACAGGAAGAGAGGAAGGTCGTGGGGTCCGCTTCCTCCCGTGGCTACTGAGTGTCTTGCTGGCCACGCTCCGCCAGCTGGGCGTGAGCATTGAGGGAGGACGCGGAGTGACTTTCTCGTTGCTCGAGTGAGTGGAGGGTGAGCCGGGGCTGGGGGCCTCGTGTCTTGTCCGGGATGCCACTGGGTGTGATTGAAGTGGTGCCAGGAAGTTATTCTTCATTCAGACCTTCCTGAGAGGGGTACCCGTGGCGCCGGCTGCAGCAAACGTGATGCCGATGTGGATGCAGCCATCCTCTGAAGCTACGCTGTCCTCTGTCCCACCTTGGAAGGGGCGAGGCCGAGCAGAGGCGCTCCCAGGCTGAAATCACCATGAGCTATCCGGGCAAGCGATCCGCCCGCTTCCCAGTGGGACCTTTGACTGGCCCCCATGTCCTGACTCTCTCCTTTGTAAGATTTCCACTCTCACAATCCTTTTCCCTCTAATTTCTCTGATCGTCTCCTGGACCTTGAACTTGACTCTTGTCTCCTGTTCTTATGAAGGGGAGAATGTGGACCATCTTTGCTCGCGAGGCCTCCCAGAGCCAGTCTCGTCCAGACCATCATCATGCAAACCCTGCTTCATTTAGCCAAGCTCTAGAAATGCTTGTTCTTTTGTTTGTTTGTTTTCATAGATTCTTCTGGCATTTTCAAACGAATGCTATTTTAAGAAAACGAGTACCCTGCATTTTAAATTAGTTTAGCTCCTGGGACATTTTCTGCTTTGGCTTTCCAGAGTGACCTTGGCGTGTCCCTTTTCATGCAGTGCATTTCACCCTCTCATCCATCCCGCCCGTATGGAGAACACTCCCTGAGCCTTCAAAATGCAGCTGAAGCTTCTCCGTCTTCTGGGGAGGGGGTGGGGTGAGGTCATCACTTCCACTTTAGTGTGCTTGTGGCCCCGACTTTGTTCTGTAGTCACGGTTATCATACGTTACGGTATTTACTTATTTCCCTGTCCGCTGTTATTTATTAGTCTGTAAAGCCCTCGAAGACGGGGTCCATGTATGTATGAGCTATTTTCACATCCTTAGTGTCTGGCATGTAGTAGATGCTCAATAAAATCTCAACTGTCTGAACCTAGACAGGGAAAGGCTTGGGGGCAGGAGGAAGCATGTGTGAGAGCTCGGGGAGAGAGGCCGGGGATGCAACCTGCCCGTGGGAGGCGGGAGGGACGTGCACAGGTGTGGGCGAAGAGGAGGTGCGCTGAGGGGGAGCGCTGGGCTTGGTCTTTTATTAGAACGCCCGCGTGCCCCAGCGTCTGAGGTAACCCGGAGATGCCCGAGGGGTAAGCAGGCTGCTGCAGATGGAGCCGAGCTGTAGGTGTCCCCGAAAGAGGGATGAGGCCAGAGCTGTAAACGTGTGTCCTCTGCCCGTAGCAGGAGTTTGGGATGGTGGGCGTGGGCGAGGGTGCCCAGGCAGGTGACGGGGGAGTGGGCAGGAGCAACCAGGGTTCTGGAGCCACCAGCCCGCAAGGCCATCAGAGGAGTGATTACGGAGCCAGTGATCACCGTGTAAGCAGGGCGAAGGCGTGGGTTTCCAGGAGGAGGGTGGGGAGCCGAGCTACTGCTGTGGGAAGAGCAGGTGGGACCCAAAGAAGCGCCTGGCAACCCCGTGACGAGGCGACAGGTCAGGTGAGGGGAAGACACCCCCCCTCCCCCAAACGTGTCTGTCCAGATGTGAGCCATTATTTCCCAGCACAGCTGGGCTGTGTCGCCAGGTCCCTCAGCGTTTGACCTTGCTGGTGCCCTTGGGGTCACACCCGCGCTGGCTCCTGGGTCACAGGCTGGGGTCCCTCTGTCTTTTTGCAGCAGCTCCCCGCCCCCCACGGGGATCAAAGTCTCCTGTCTGTACCCCCGTCCCCTTCTGCCTTTCTGGAATCCCTCAGTGTCTGGTCCATCAAGGAATGCCTTTTTTTTTTTTT
>PVKZ01007702.1:0-20717 GCA_004027375.1 Macroglossus sobrinus | reverse complement strand
TGGATGGGTGGATGGGTGGATGGGTGGATGGGTGGGTGGATAGTTGGATGGGTAGCTGGCTGACTGGAGCAACTACTGCTACTGAACAAAAAAATTGAGTCACTGTCATCTCTCAGTTCAAATTTCCCCAAACTTCAATAATTCATGTGTTACTTTCCCAACTTCCGCCGTCTCCACATTCCAAAAATCATTTAACGATGTTTAAGTTTAAATAGAAGAACGCAGCATGGTGCTTTGAATTTAGACAGTGAGAAGCCGTCAGTGATTTGTGCAATCTGCTCCCCCCTCTCCTGCCCTTCCAACCGCCTGCTGTGGCAGGAGGCAGCGTCCCCCACTGAGGCTTCACGCCCAGGGGCACACCTAGCTGCCCACCTGTAACTCAGCAGGAATGCCCACTAGTCATGGCTTTACATGGATTTCCAACACACATTCAAATAAATCTGAGTATTCAATACTAAAACGCAGACCTGTCACTTACCACGTCAAGAACCATGTCCCAAACCTCCGGTGGCATGTGCGCCGTGCTTGAGGACACAGCAATGTCAGTGATTTGTTCTCTCAAGGACACAGTTTGACACGTCTCAGGGGCCCACTGGTCATTTTGAAGATGCCACCGGCCGAGGAGACCTGTTCTGCGGATGAATAAACCGAAGCCCGGGGAACACAGAAGCCCCTGCGCGGCGAGCATCGTGCTCTAGTTCCGGCAGAGGGTGCGACACTCGCCGTTCTTACACCCTGAGGACTAGCTACCAGCGCCCTCCATGGGGTGGTTTACTCTTCACCGGACTGCAGCCTGCGTGACCCTCCTTTACCCCTTTACACATGGAGCTGGTCGTCGATGTCCTTCTTTATCAGAGGGAGGTACGCTTGAACATGTCAGTAATTATTTCTGATACATGGACACACGTGCCTCGTGGCCCCGAGCATCCTTGCCAACGCAGATCACTGACGCTGCCAGCCACAGGGGGCCTGGGGGCTGAGTTCAACGCCTCGGCGGGAACGCACAGCGCAGAGCTCGCTCGGGAAAGTAGGCTCTGACCCTCTGTTTGGACTTTGTGCTTAGATATTGTATGTGCCACTCCCCTTCCAAGCAAGGACACCTTCAGCTGCCCCAGCAGGAACAAAAGGCTCTCGTCCCAGAAATGCGGCCATCCCACACCTGCTAGCGTCCACCTCGGTCTAACAGACACTTGCTTCCGCAGCTACGTTTGGAAACAGCTTGAAGTCTTCAGCGAGTTTCTCTGAACCAGGACGCTGTGCCGAAGCCCTGTCACTTCTGGGGACCGCGTGGCACTGCTTCCGCTGCCTTCTGGTCCTGAGCCAGCACACACAGGAATGAGCACATGACCCGGGAAGGCCCAGGAGGCCCCTCGGGGACCCCCCTGCTCCATCGCAGCCGGCCTGGGCGATGGGCTTGGTGACTCAGGTGACTGCGGGCTCGTCCCCAGGCTACATTGAATGAGAACCGTTCTCCTTCCTTCTCTTATTATTACAAACAGCAGCCTGGGCCTGTATTTGGCCTGAATCCCCTCCTTGCGGAAAAGCTTCTCTGGGGGACATAAACCTCAGGCCCGGAAGAAAAACGGGGAGCATCTCCTCGGGATCGCTGTCCTATAACACATCGCGGAGGCCCCCACCTGCTATTTGCTTTGAGGGCGGAACCAAACCCTCTTTGTCCATTTGTTTTGGGAGCCGGCTGAGATCGACCTTGACACTTAGGACCAGGAGACTGGATTAACTCGCTCTTATTTCTGATTCAGAAGGCCGTCCCCCGGGGCCGAACGCTCCGCCCTGCCCATCAAGGGTGATAAACCCTGCCGGGGACGAGCCCCTGGCACCCGCAGCATCTCTGCCACGCAGACCTCACTTCGAGCACATTGATTTTCATTTGCACGTTGCCTCCGCTGGAGCAAAGGTCAAGTGCATTTCTTTCATCCGTATTTTGTTCCTCCTCTTGTAATCATGAGAGCTCCGTCTTTGTAGTTAACTCTGGGAACCGCGGGGACCGTTACACGTGACTCTCTGCAGTGGCTGCGTTAAGGATTCGTATTGTATCCCGCCTGGAGGGGCGGCCTATCGATCTGACTTTAAGGAGCGTGTTTGTTCTTCGATCGGGCTGGGTGTTTGCTTTCCCGCCGTTGGCCGGCTCGGGGTCGCGGCGTAGGCTTCAGGCACCGAAGTTCTATTGACGGGTGCTAATCCCTCATTCGCAGAGAACCCGTGAGCAATGCGGATCGCGGCAGCTTCCGGCGGATTTCAGCAGAAGGGAGCGGCCTCTGCTACTTTCTCTCCTGCGTCTTTCGTTTTAGCAAAACGGCAAAGTGCGTTTGCTCTAGGGTGTCGAAGAGAGTCGCTCTGGGCTGTTGGCGTGACCCCGGATTTTCTGTGGAATCGAATTCTCCACCTGGAACCGTGATGGAGCACGTGCGCATGCGCATGCGCACCACCATCCCCGCGCCTTCCGTGTCCGACTGGCCTTCGGCCAACGTTGCTGGGTTCCTCCCATTATTGCTACACCCCACCCAGCTCCGGTGACACACGAGGGACCCATTTAGTCTTTCGCAGATTGTATAGACCCCCATCACGCCCCGGCCCACACACGCAGACAAACACACATCCTGGAAGAGGGTAAATCCAAAATCAGGATTACTTCCACCCCACACTCAGCCTCTCTGAGTCTTCATCGCCTTGTCCGGAAAAAGATAATGAACTTGTCACACAAAACTAGTGTGACTTGGCACAACCCACCTCCTGGCACTCGGAAGATGGTCCAAAATTTGAGCCTCTATTCTCTGCTGTTCTGAATTTAGCACGGGGTGAGAAAGAGCTATATTTTTAAAAAGGGGGACGCGATTGGGAATGTCCAAACAAACAATTATCGATAAGAAAACAGGCAGATTTTCATTCGGATGCCATGCATTTCTGAATGAGTAGTATGGAGCCAGCGCTTTGCTGCAGGTGACAGAAAGAGCCAGCGTGGCCCCTGCTCTCTGGTCCAAGGCCGGTGGCACGATGGTGAGCAGTGGCAGGGGAGCACTCGCTTGCCCTTGGGGACGCGAGTCCTCCTGGAGCTTCTACAGAGGGATGGGGGGGGGGCCCTAAGAATTTCCCCAGTGAGGTAGCCGGGCCGGAGGCTGCCACCATCTGTGATTCTGTCCTGTGCGGCTGCCACTTCGTTGTGACCTTCGCCCAGCCAGCCCCGGGGCTTGATGACGACCCCGTGACGCTTCGCTCTCATCCCATCTCCTAGCGGCACCCGTTCACAGCTCCGCCCCCTCGGCTGCGTCTCGGCCCTGCCCGCTAACGGCGTTCCTTCGCTGTGTGAAGAAAGCTTCGCATCCAGCCTGGGCCGCATTAAAACGGAATAAAACATCCGGTTGCCACAGGACTAACAAGCAAATGACAACTGTTTAATTAAAGCTCGCACTTGATTAGATGGCACTACGGAGAGGAACACGCCCCAGGGAAAGCATAAAACTGTTCCAAGCCAAGCTGGAAGTAACGGCTTTATCGGAGTCCGCGGCAGGGGCTAACAATCGGCCGGCAACACGCGGGTTCCGACGGCTCGACCCGGGTTGAGTCCTCCGTCCCTCACGAGGGTCCCGTCCCCATCTGCCTCGTGGCTGACCTGGGCGCTCACGAACAGGTGAAATGGATTTTGCAGGTCAGAGGGCGGTAAAGGGCCTCAAACAGACAGGAGAGACTGAATCCAAACAAAACAGAACAGCACCGCAAGCCCTCAGCCCTCAAGGGCCCAGCTGCCTGCCACCGAGGCAGTTAGTGGAGGTGACAAGGAGGACAGACAGAGTATGCCATCCCCAGACCTGCCACGGTGACCCAAGACTCAACGCTCAGATGCATCTTAGAGGAATATGGACAGTTAAGACCCGTTTGCAGACTCACACTGGAGAGAACAGAAGAAAGGGAGGGGGACAGAGACGAGAAGAGGCGAGGGGAGGACCAGGGAGGGAAGAAAAGAAAGAAAGGAGAAAGAATGCCTTCTAGGGAGAATGTGACTGTGACGGAGACGCGCTGCTGGGAGCGCGGGCGCCGCGTGTGGCCTGCGCTCAGAACGACCGAGGTCGCCGCTCGCAGCCGTTGGCTTCGCCGGAGGCCAGCTCACTCGCTCACCTGTCCCCGCTGGAGCACAGTCTGTCTGCAACTCTGGCATCCCCGTGGGCAAAGCCTCCCCCGTCTCCTGCAGCCGCAGCGCGGTCCCGCTCCGAAGTGCACCGGGTCAGTGGCCGTGCTTGTGCGCAGCGGGCCCCACAACACCGCCATGCACCGCCAGCAACTGCCAGCACCAGGGACAGAGACGATGCTCCGCATGGCTCCGCCCCTGACTCCTCCTCCCTCTGTCTGGCTCCTCCCATGACTCCGCCTCCATTCTGCTGGCTCCGCCTCCCCTCTGCCCAGCCCCACCCCGACTCCGCCCCCTCTGCCTGGCTCCGCCCCTGACTCCGCCTCCCTCTGTCTGGCCCGCCCCTAACCCCGCCCCCTCCCCAGCTCGGCCCCTGGCTCCGCCCCCTCTGTCTGGCTCCGCCCCTGGCTCCGCCTCCCCTTTGCACCTGAGGTTTGGGTTCCCTGAGACCCCGTCTGTGGCGCCTGTGCCATCAGCTCCTTCACAGCAAAGACGAGGTCAGGTTCACGGCCGAGTCAGTCCCCACAGCGCCCACGAACATGTCACTGTCCCAAAACCAGGGCACTCCACGCGCGGGGACGGCCACGTGGGAAGACTCAGCAGGGCGAAGAAAAAACAGCCTAGAATGAGCGCCCTTGGCAAGGCAGGCAGTGACATGTTAGCACGGGGACGGCGGGCCTTGTTAAAGTTTACTGGTATCCATCAGGGGAGGGAATGTGACCTTTCCCGTGGGGTGTCACAAGTGACAGGGCCAGCCAGCTTTCTCCGAGAAAACCAGAGCTCATGGCACCTGAGAAATACCCGCTGTCACCCGTGATTATTTAAATGTCACCAGACAAAGAAAAAAATTACATACGAGACCAAAAAAATATATATATGTATACACACACACACGCACGCGCGCGCACACACATACATGCACACACGCACATACACACGTGCATACACACATGCATACACACACATGCACATGCACACACACATGCACACATGCACACATGCACACATGCACGCACATACACACGTGCACATACACACGTGCATACACACGCACATATACACACATACACACATGCATACGCACACACGCACATACACACGTGCATACACACACGCACATGCACACATGCATACACACGCACATGCACACACGCACATACACACGTGCATACACACATACACACGCACATACACACATGCATACACACATGCATACACACACATGCACATACACACACACACACTCACACACATACATACAATCAGGAGAAAGAGCACACGTGAACCATATCCGAAGACTGCAGCTGAAAGAAGGCGCGTGATCTGCACGCTTTGTTAGCGTGCGGACACACTAAGGGCTACAGACACAGCTCACACAGAGCCTCTGGCCCCCAGACGCCTGAGGGTCTGGTGCGGTCGTCACCGCCAGCCCACGGCGAAATGGCGCTCCGAACGCCACTCGAGTCGAAAATCAAATCAGAATTCCGATAATGTTCAATTAACCCGGGGTCTCCCCGGCACTTCTCATCCGGGCAGGCGCTCGACGGCAGGGATTGGCCGGCTCTTGTCAGCCCAGACCCTGTGAACGGTCCTGGGTGACACGCTCTCCTGCGGGAGCGGCGAAGCACTCTGTCTCCGAGTAACAGAACTGCAGTAATCCCGCTGCATCTCCCGCTGGGCTCTCTGAATTAATTACAGACGCCTCACACTCCTGCTTGTAGACAAGCGTTTCTCTAACTGGACACACCGACGGGACAGGCTCGACCGCTGTTCTTGGCGAGGGAGGCCGCCCTGTGCGTAGTAGGGCGTTTGGCTGCTTCCCTGGCTTCTACCCACGAGACACCCCAGTAACGCCCCAGTGCGACAACCAGCGGCGTCCGTGTCGCCTGTGGCACTGCAGCCACATCCTCGCCAGCGACAGTCCGATGAGGAAAATATTTGCTCGGAGTAATTATAGAGAAACACATGTATGAGGAGACAACAGGTAGTGATAAAGAGTGGCATGTGTCTCTTTTGTCCCCTAGGACTCGCCTATGGGTCCCGTTATGGGACACAAACAGCAAAGTGGCTCTGGATAAGAAGGGGCCCCATGTTCATGCCTGAGGTCCGGGGGCGGGGGGGTGGGGTGGGACACGTTCGCTCGGCATTGGGGGACACGTCCACGGGGCTGGTGAAGACGGTTTTCAGAGGTGGCGCCAGCAGTGCGTTATCGGGCGTGACAAGGACTCCAGGTAGTGACAAAACCCAGATGGGAGCTGATGCCAGGCCAGGCCTGGAGGCGGAAGGACACTGCGGGGCCCGTTATGAAAAGCGAAGTCCCTTCTGATGGCTGAGCGGGCCCGTCTCCACCGTGACACACTAATAAGGGGCCATGGGCCACGTGACGGCCTCTGGGGACACCAACTGTGCCAGTGTGGGCATGTCCTCACCCGGCCCTCTTTGCCACTGCAGGGCAGGGCTGAGAGTGCCCTGGGAAGCCAGCACGGCCTCTGGGGGAGAGGGGTTCACTCCCAGGCCTAAGCTCTCACGAAAGGGTCAGGGTCTAGTTCGGTTCTGAACATTCAGGACCAGAACCCCGGGGGCCTTTGCAGACGGTCGGGTCCCAGAGCAAAACTGTGTGCCCTCTGACCCAGGCCGAGCGAGGGACGCTGATGAGGGTGGCAGAGTCTGCAGACCACGCTCCGTGGATGTAGGATTAGAACACGCCGTCTCCTCATCGTTCAAAAGCAGTCATACCCTATTTTGTTAAGTTTATCAAAAAAAAAAAAAAGAGCCAGCCAGAGAGCAAGGGGACCCTGCTTTTGGATTCATGGCAAAGAGGGGGTCTGTGTCTCACTTACCCTCTGACCCCCCACCCCCACCCCAACCGCACCAGAAAGAACCCGTAGAATTATTGAGCTCAGGGAGATAACTCTTTATTCACTTGTTTCTTCATTCCTCAGTAAAACAGACAATTTTTCTTTCTAGGACCTAATAGTATTCTTCCGACTGAACTAAATTTTATTTAGCTTCGGGAAACTTTACATTTGGGTTTCCGTTAATGCTGATCAACTATTGGCATCGTAGGTGAAATCAAACAATGAACCAGGAAGCCTAGATTTTTACAATTCTGGTTTTAGGTTGGTTTTAGGTCTACAGTGCAATGGTTAGACGTTGATGTAATCTGTGAAGCGCTCCCCTGATCACCCCTGCACCACCTGGCACCCCGCGCGGCCTCCACTGTCATATGGATTATGTTCCCCGAGCCTGCTTTGTAACTACTGATTTGAGCGTCCTCACCCCTTCTCCTTCCTCACCCCGCCCCCCCAACCCCTCCCCTCGGGCACTCACGTTTGCTCTCTGTATCTGTGAGTCCGTTTTTGTCTAGTTTGTTCCTTTCGAGATTCCACATTTAAGTGAAATGATGCGGTATTTGTCTTTTCTGTCTCTGATTTATTTCACTGGGCGTAATACTCTCTAGATCCATCCATGTCGTTGCAATATCGGAGAGCTCACTGCCCGTGTTTTCTTCCAAAAGTTTTATAATTTGGGGGGTCTTCACATGTACGTATTCAATCCATTTTGATTGTATTCCTGTAAGAAGGTGGTTCCGTTTCTTTCTTTTTTTTTTTTTTTGCATGTATTGTTCATGTATCTTGGGCCTGCGGATGCCCGGATCTGTTTAAGAAATACAGTCGCTTGGGGCGGAGCTGGTGGTCCGCCCCCAAAAGTCCCTCCCTGGGGTGCACAGGCTATATGCTCAGGCTGCACCAGCTGAGGTCTGTTGTTTGCAGTCAAAACTCAGCCCAGGGAAGCCACAAGGCAGGGCCAGCTGCGTGGGAACGGCACCCAAGGCAATTCGTAGGTTGGGTGGGGCAGGGCCTCAGGGAGACAGGGGGCGGAGCAGCCGCTTTCACCGGCCAATGTGGATTCAGAATCAGCCGCGCAGGGGGCGGGCCCAGCACAAGCAAGATGATGCTGTCTGCAGGACCCCGGGAGGTAGGCCTGGCAGAGGGACCGTGTTGGCTGTCCCTCCAGGCCTTGCCTGGGTGCCACGCAGCTCAGTCTTTCCCTGTGTGTCTCGTGAGCCTCCCGAGCCGCTGTCCCTCCACTGACACCCGAGGTGGGTGTCTGCAAGAGAGCAAATCCCTGCACGGGCCCTTTAAGGGGATGTCTGGGTTACAGTTAGATTTTGTGGGGATTCCTCTTCCCAGGAATAGAACCCTGGGATGGGGTGCCCCTGTGTGGGGCCGGGGGGCCCTCACGCTTCCAGGGGGGTTTCTGCGGCCATTCTCTTCCTCCCCGTGGGGGGTCAGCCCACCTCACGTCTCCACCCCTCCTACCAGACTCCATGTGGCTTTCTCTTCATGTCCTCAGCTGTCTGTGTTATGATCAGCCAGACCTCAGGTGGCTCTGCGTGTTGACTGTTTTATGGTTTGGTTGTCATTTTAATGTGGTCGTGGGAGGAGACGAACCCCACTTTTCCCTAGCCCGCCATCTTAACCTGTCCTAATGCGTTCAGGTACTCTGGATTTTAATGTGCTTCTTTTTAAAGTGGATAGGGTTGGATTTTGCTTCTGTGTGTTCTTGGAACTGGAGGTCCCACTCTGCCTTAAAAAGAGACCGTCGCCTTGGGAACAGTAGGACCCAGTCATAAGCAAGTGCAGGCACAACTGAGCATGTATTGGCAGTGTTCGGGACTCACTCACGAAATCACAATGTGTCATAATGAGGCCGTAACGACGTGTAGCTGCAGAACCTGTGAGGACGACTGTCTCGCCCTCACTCCAATCCTCCACGGACAGGCGGGACCCCGTTTGTTAGCTCCCGTCTAAATGCTTCTCACCAAGTTCCCGAGACAGGGCACCGGACGGACCCTGTCCCCCAGAGGCCACGCTGTGAGCGACATAACGACAACATTTAAAGCAGGACGCCTTTAACCTGCGCATACAAGAAGGCATCCTCGAGGCAGACGGGCTGAAAGGCAGACTCTGAAGGCAGCTCGCAGGATGGCAGGCAGGCCGAGTCAGGAAATCAGATGTTTTCATGAGAAAGGGAATAAATTCAATCCGTGTGGAATGATTATTATTATTATTATTATTATTATTATTATTATTATTATTAAATGAATGTGGCCACCCGGTGGCTTCTGTGCGGGGACTGAGGGCTCATGTCTCTGCTGCTCCCTCTCTCCCTGCCAGCCCACACAGCTGGGGGGCAGGGCAGCTGGCTTTGGCTCATCCATCAGAACTGTTATTTGGCTCATTACAGTGTCGTGATGGCAACTCTTGCTTTCATCTGCCCCGTGACGTCCCCTCCGATGGCTCCTGTTTAAAGTCTCCCAGCATCTCGAAGAGTCTTCCAGATCTTGTCGTGGGACTGCTAGACAGCTAATTAGGAGCATCTGATGTCTGGCAGGATAGGTGTGAATCCCTGCCTTCAAAGTCGTCTCCCGCCTTTTGATGGGACGCCAGGCCTGAGAGGTAGGGCGTGGGGGGAGCGTCGTGGTGACAGTTTGACTAGTCTCAGACTCCTGTCACCTCCTCTGTTCTCGCAGTGCCGTGCGCTAATGACGCTCGGAAGGTTTTGCAAAATCGGGGCAGGTCTTTGTCTGGTTTCCCTGCAAGCCTCATGCACAGAGCAAGGGGCCAGTGGCTCAGAAGGTCTGTGTCCTCGGGCACAGACAGGTCAACGTGCACGGCCCGTCAGTTCTCTGAGCCCTCGGGGAGCTCTGAAGGGGGGCTGTGAGCACCCCCACCACGGTGCACGCCCACGCTTCCCTCCACAGTGGTGTCTCCCCCGAGAGGCCGTCTCCTCGTGGTTTGTGGCGACACCCCTGCTTCCTGCATGAGCTCCCAGCTGTGGGGTTTTTTTCCCCCTTTGGTTTGTAAAGGAGGATATGCTAGGATGGTTAGGTTTGTTTGTGAGACGGACTCACAAAGCCAGAGAAAGATGCACAGGGGGAAACGCAATGTAAAAGCTGCCAGTCGTGTTGTTTGTCTGTTCTGTAGAGAAACGGTGAGTCTGGGCGGGGGCAGAGCCCACCCCGGCCGCCCTCAGAGCTGTCTTCCAAAACGAGATGACCTGCATCTCTTCTCTTTGCCACCTGTCGTTCTGCAAACTCGAGTGACAGGTAAAGATGCTGTTAGGACAGAGATCACAGCGAGCCCACCTCCCGCTGCACCGGGTGGCCCCGCCGTGGGTGGCCCGCTCTGACTAGCAAACGGAGCTTTAGGGTGCCCGCCCCCCAGAAACGTGGATGGAGGGGCAACGTGCGCTGTGTCTCAGCGCCGGACACGTCAGGAGCCGCCCTGTCTCAGCCACAAAGGGAAAAACGGTCCCCATGGCTCGTGTGGCTTCACTGATGACACGGAGCAGCTGACGGAAACATGGCCAGTTGCCCGCGGTCGTGAGGGTCAGCGCACGAGGCTGGAGGCTTGTGACCGGCCCGTGCACGC
Organism: Macroglossus sobrinus; assembly: GCA_004027375.1. Classification (NCBI taxonomy): domain Eukaryota; kingdom Metazoa; phylum Chordata; class Mammalia; order Chiroptera; family Pteropodidae; genus Macroglossus; species Macroglossus sobrinus. Next base: position 10,139 of record PVKZ01007702.1, on the reverse strand, counting down.
ACAGTCCCCGGCCAGAAGTAAGAGAAGGAAGGACGTGCCTTTTACTTCTGCACAGACACCTCGGTCTCCCAACAGCTGTTCCGTGAAGCAGTTGCCGTTGGAATATTTCTACTAAAAAAATAATAATAATAATGTGAAAAAAAATCACAAAAAACCCTCATTGTTTTGAAAGGAAGAGGTAGTGAGGGCAAAATGGGGGTGGCCGTGCCAGGAGCGTCTTCTGTCCCAGGCCCGGGTGGCCTTGTGTGAGCCATCGTGTTTTCCCGGCAGGCAGTGGACCCTCAGAAACGCCCGCCCTGTGACCCCTGCTCGGGGACATTCCGGGTTACCCGGCAGCGGGGACGAAGGCCGCAGACGGAATGGAGGTTCGTGCTCAGAAGGCCCAGATGATCCAGGCAAGCCCGGTGTCATCGTAAGGCCCTTCGGTGTGGACGGAGGGGCAGAGGAGGGGGCCAGGGTGGTGCGTGTGACAAGGACCAGAGCCGCCCTTGCCAGCCGGAGGATGGTGGGAGACAGAACGGGAGAGACCCCAGAAGGACCCGCCAACCCCGTGATGCCAGGCCCGGGGACCATGCTGGGCTCTGTCCCACAACAGTACGATGACAGCTGTGTGTGTGCCAAGCCACTAAGCCTGTGGTGATGCATTACAGCAGAACAGACAAGTCTCACGTCCCTGTACCCACATCACGAGCGCCTCCAAGTGACAGCAGCGACAGCCACCAGAGTGTTCCGGAGAGGAGAAGGCATTCAACGAGCAAATATCGTCAGGACTGGCATCCCTTGGTGGCCGCCACTTGTTAGGCCATAAGCAAATACCTGCTGCCTCACACGAGGAGGGCAAGGTACCTCGTGCCGGGAAAGAGAACATCCTGTGTCTCTGGGAACCACCGAGTCTGCCGGAGAGGCCAGAGGCGGCACGCACGTCCATACGGGAGGCACAGCCTAGCCCACCAATGGACGTGAAGCAAGATCCTCTGTGCCATTTGCTAGAACTTTGTGTGTTTTCTTTCTGTCCTGGACACCAAGCTACTGACTTTCAACATTTGGGGGAACTGCCTCAAAAGGGGCCACATGGAAGAGAGCAGAGATGGAAAGAGGGGGAGAGAGGGGGGAAGGAGAGAGAGAGAGAGAGAGAGAGAGCAGAGATAGAGATGTAAAGGGGGAGAGAGAGAGAGAAAGAGAGAGACAGAGACAGACAGACAGATGTAGATGATAGATAAATAGCTAGGTAGATAGGTGATAGATAGATAGATAGATAGATAGATAGATAGATAGATAGATAGATATGATAATTAGATATAGATGATAGATGGATAGATGGATGGATGGATGGATGGATAGATGGATAGATGGATAGGTAGGTAGGTAGATAGATGGATGAGAGAGAGAGAAAGGGAGAGCAAGCGCTAGAATCTTAAAAATATTCCTTGGGTCCCTGGATCAGTACAGTCACAGCACTGTGCTGGCCACACCATGTCACACTGGTACTGTCACACTGTCACCCGCACAGCTGCAGGGCTTCTCCGTGGGGTGAGCAGGGTGAGGAGATATGAGCATGTCTTCCTAAATAGCCCGAAGAAGCCAGCACCACAGACGCCCAGCCGAGCCTGAGCCCACGGTGGCAGTGCAGCTCCCCCTGAGGTCCGAGGGACTAGTCTGCAACGTTGAGGGCCACCCCCCTCAGGATGCCGGCCTCTGACGCCTGAGCTGTCGTCACATGTCCGTTCTCCATCATCACCTGTTCGTTCTCTTGCCCACTTACGTGTTTGTTTATCAGGAGAGAGGAATGAGTAACATAAAAACACGGATTCAAACCCAGGGCCGTCAGTCACTCCAGCCTCCGGTCCTTCACCAGAGCATAGCTCAAACATCTCTACAGCAGGAGACACCTGCTCACCACCTCGCAGGTCCCGGATGCCGCTCTGAAGCCCCCCAGAAATCCAGAAAAGAGAATCCCCGGGCGCCAGACGTGCAAATAGTCGCCGCGATATGCTTCGGGTTAACAAAATGATTAAATCAGCGTGTTTTGAAACCAAAAAGCTAATTTGAAAATTTAATTATTTTGAAGGACAGGTCTCCTGTGGTTACACATCCCATGATATGGGAGTGGGAAAAAAAAAAGTTAATAGCTTTCTAATTATACCGATTTCCCATTTAATAAAAAAAGAAAAAAGCTGATTCTCCTTTATGAGTCTGTCAGGGGATTCTCAGGCTGGTTGTTCTAGGCTCATAATTCACAAAGCAGAAATCAGTTATTGCACGTGGATTAGCTCATAGTCCCTCGAACCGGCCCTTTTGAGGTTGAAGCAATTAAACTCGTTCATTTCTACGCAAGTCACTAATAAATCCATTTATTAGAAATTGGACTTTATTATAAAGTTTACGTCATCAGTGGTTTTTATGAAATAACTCAGGAAATAGTGCACCTCATATCCGCTCACCTGAGCCGACGTCATCGGCCAGAACGAATGACAAGAGAGACAGCAGGGACGAGAGTCCAGTTGGCGTTGTCGCAAACAGCAGGGCTGGCTTCTTTCTCACGGCTGAACAATTAGTTCCGCTTACACGTGGACTCTGAAACACCAGAACAACGCAGCTCAGTGGTGGCCAGAGGCGGGGTGCAGGGCGGGGATGAGTAAAGGCGGCCGGATGGACAGACAGACAGCTGGACTGCCAGCAAGATGACCACGTGCTGGGCATGAAGTCAGCGTACAGTTCGGCGAGCTCGGTGAATCCCGCGTTGTGTTTCTGAAAGTTGATGGGAGGATAGATTTTTAAATTCTCACCACACACACACACACACACTTGTAACTATGTGAGAGGATGGATGTGTAACTAGCCTTATGGCGGCAAGGATTTGCGCTATGTCATATAAACATTGCTACATGGTATGCCTTCGGTGTATACAATGTTATTACAGGTCAATTTCTCTCTCAAGGAAGCTGGCCAAGAAGAAGAAAGCTGGACTTAATCATCCATCACCTGTGAGCGGGCAGCGGAGGTCACTGCTTTGCCTTCTCTGTCCAGCGCGTGCTGCCCACGTGGCCCGCCCCACCTGGAGAAGCGTCACGGGGGTGATGATGAGACCCTCCCTCCTGCCCCCGCATCAGCAAATGTGATTCTGGACCCAGCGCTGTTCTGGGCTCTGGAGGCAGAGCGGTGATGGAGACGGCCCCCACCTCTATGGGGACTGGAGCGAGGTGGAGCCAAAGCGCACCCACCCCGAGGTCTGGGAGGGTGACGTGCTCAGGAGCTGGAGTCACGGGCAGGGCAGCTGTTTAAGGAGGGATAGAGAAAGGGAGAAGGAAGGGAGGGAGGGAAGGAGGGGACACGGAATGCCGCCCTCGCGGGCAGCACCCCGTTTAAATCCTTCCACCGCTGTCCGAGGGGCTGGACTGTCATCACACACCCCCACCTCCTCCCGGCCGGGGCGGGGCGTATCGTCTGCTCCCGGTCACCGGGCTCGTGACTGTCAGAGGTGGCCCTGGTCCCTCGGCATCCGCTTTCTGTGACTTGCAGGGACAGCAGTTCTGGAAGTGTCTGCGATTTCATCTTCTGAACTTGAAAAGGAACTCAGATCTCGCTGACGTCCGGGAGCATTCAAACGAATTCTAGGGCCCGTCACAACCCATAACTCGCAGAGGAAGAAGGAGAGGTGAACACCGTGAGCGAGGTGCTCTGATCTCTGCGCCGATGGCAAGTCAACCCTGCAGCGCTGTGGCGTGGGTTGCGGTGTCCACTTCTCAGATCGAGCATGGCCTCCCCTCCCGCCCTGACGTCGGTTATGTCCCTTGCCGTGTCACAAGCTGCTTATGGGACCGACATCTGCTGATTCCTCATCGATGGATTGTCTCAGGTCAGTCCATTTTTCTTTAGAATTAAAAAAAAAAAAGCAAAGAACATGTTTCTCTATCCTGTGAGCCGCTGTAATTATATAAGTCCAAAACTATCTGTCCTTCAGACGCGCGGCACTTGTCACCGTCGTCAGAGGTGTCCCCGTAGAGAAACTCTGAGAGCTGCTAACGAGGCGAGACATCCCTCTCCGCTGGGCGTTCGTCCATCCCCTCCGCCCTGGCTCCCAGGGACGGCTGCGCCTTTACCCAAGCTCGGCAACCGTGGTGACAGATTGGGGACGCGAGACCACGTTTCTTCTAGAAATCAGGAATGAGCTGATTTGTCACCCGCATGCGGGCTGTCCCCTCGTGTCTTCGCTCGGATACGGGAGAGTGTTGCGTTCTGCCTCACTGCGGGAACATTTCTGACGATGTCTGTTCTGTGTGATATTTGCATATAGGTGACACATACACAGAATCGGGTCCGCGGTTCCTGTGGCCAGCAAACCCTGCGTGGGGCTTCACGAGCCTTCTCGGCGACGGAAATGCCGCGATCGGACCCCGTGGTCTTCCGCTGGGCGTCCCAGCCCTGCCGAGGAGTGAAATCGAACGCCTCACAGCTTTGTCCCCCGACGGCACAAAGCCACCGGGAGGGCGCCGCTGGGCGTAACACTGCGAGGAGCATTGGGAGTTCACGTCCAGTCTCATTCCTCATTAGGCCACAGAGGCTCTCGGCCCTGCCCCACCTTCCTGCACGTAATGTAACCAGCTGGCGGGCACAAAGGTGCACAAGGCCACCGGCTACACCTTCAACCCCCAGCAGGTGGCAGCGCGTCTGGGCCGGACCGAGAAGGGGAGGGACGGTCTTAGCTGCAGGAGCTGCAGGGGGAGCCTCGGACGAGCAGCAAACAACGTCCTTAGTGGCACAATCCACCTCCCGGGTTCGGGCCGAACCCTCGCGAGAAATATCTAGGACTCGCAGAGGTGACCAATGGTGGGTGTTACTAAGGTGCCACTATCTTTAAGATCAGCCACCTTCTGTTTCTAGCTAAGGAAAGAAAAAAAAAACCTGTTTGAAGATGAGCTGAACTGAGGTGGGAAACAAACAAACCCCAAAAAAGAATTCAAATACTGAAGAATTTCAGGGGAATTCAAGTTTAAAAAGTTATTTCGGATTTTTTTTTTTTTTTGAGAATTAAAAATAGGTATGATAATAATAATAAACCCATGAGTTGGGTTTATTTTTTAAAAAATAAATAATAATAATAATCTAGGAGATGTTAACATAAAGAACGTTTTTATGAAGTAACTATTTTTAAAACAAAAACCAAAAAAAAGGTAAGAAGAGTGGCATCATCTTGCATCCCTGGAAATCGCTGTGTCTGGCTTCGGAGACAGCTGGCTTCTCCCTTCCGCTCCTACACTCAGTCTGTTGCAACATCACACACAGTGCAGCTTCTGGAAGATTCCGCTGTACACGCACGGAAGAATGGAAGTGGAAAAGCAGGTAACGGCCTGCTGGTGATGATGACGGTGATGACGACGATGATGACGATGATGATGATGATGACGGTGACAATGACGATGATGACGATGACGATGATGACAATGACAACAATGATGATGATGATGATGATGACCATGATGATGATGATGACGATGGTAATGATAATGATGACGATGATGATGATGATGACAATGATGATGACAATCATGATGATGACAATCATGACGATGACAATGATGATGAAGACGATGATGATGATTATGACAATGATGACGATGATGACAATGACAATGATGATGACAGTGACAATGATGACAACAATAACAATGACGATGACAATGATAATAACGATGGTGACAATGATGATGATGATGACGATGACAATGATGATAATGACGATGATGACGATGATGACAATGACGATGATGGTGATGACATTGATGACGATGACAATGATGATGATGATGATGATGACAGTGACAATGATGACAATAACAATGATGATGACGACAATGATAATAACGATGGCGACAATGATGATGGCGACAATAATGATGATGACAACAATGATGACAATGACAATAATGATGATAATGATGATGATGACGATGATGACATTGATGACGATGATAACAATGATGATAATGATGACGACAATGATGACAATGACGATGATGATAACAATGACGATGACGATGGAGGAGTCTCAGGACCCCAGGGTCCCCGAGCCCTCCCTGAGAACCACTGCGTTCGGTCAGCATCATTTCCTGGATGGCAGCCTCCTGTGTGTGACGAGGCCAGCTAGCAGCCGTGTCCACTTGTCGGAACACCTTTCGTAACAGGCTACGCTCGGCTCAGGTTCGCCTCGCTCCTTCTGCCACTATCGCCTGACCCCTGGTAACCCCGCCAGGACAAGCAAGCAGCCTATCCTTACTGCCTCCACCCTGGTTCCACCACACCTGGGTGTCGGAAGGTGTAGGAGCTGAGGCCCCGAGAGACGGTGTCAGGGCCAGGAGGTGACCACGGCCGGATGGAACCGGACACAGTCCACGGAGCTGTGGCCGTGACCGCGGACGGCCCGCCAGTCCCCGGGCGCCTCCGTGATGGTCTGGACGGACTACGTCCAGGCTCACACGTTCGTCAGCTGCATCTTCCCTAATGGCGCGAAAGGTCCTGGCAGTGCAGAGTTTAAGGCAGGGGTTATTCCAGGGAGATGAATTTCAAGGAGCTGGAGGGTCTCGATATGACCCTTCTTTCCTTGGTGATGGTCGTCCACACCGACCCCAGAGGGCGACCCCCCGTGAGGGGATCGAAGTCCAGAGCAGGGGCCTCGGTACCATCCACGGGGCCAACCAGAGGCACCCACAAATCCATGCATCCCAGAAGAACCTGCCCTCCTGAGATCTTCACACTGGACACGGGCGATTACGAAACACGAGAGTCCTTTGGGTCAGACAAGGGACGGGGGCCCGACATGGAGAGCCTCAAACTTGATGGGACTTATCAGCTAGCGTTTTCTTTCTTCCCATCACAAGGCGCCACAGCACAGGTGTTAACTGTTCGACCCAGAAGCTGAAGGAGCATTTACCTTACAGAGATTTACCAAGCGCTGCATGTCCTGAGCCCGGGATTGAGTTCACTATCTCGGGCACAGTGCCTGCCTGCTCGGAGCGGGCATTCTACTGAGGGCCGCTGGTACCAGAGAGACGAGCAAACTGGATTATTTCAGAGAGCGATGACTGGTGTGGACAAAATAAAGCTGGCGGATGAGGGGAGAGAGAGAGAGACTGGGGGGAGGTCTCTGGGATGCAGTGGGGGTGGGGTGGTCTTTAGAGAGAGGTGACGGCTGGCTTGGAGCCCACCGACGAGGAGAAGCCAGCCATGCAAAGATCCGAGAACACAGCACGCTAGGCAAAAGGAATAATGACAACGGAATGTCGTGAGGTGGGGACAAGCCTGGTGATTCACAGAACCCAGAGAAGGCCCACGTGGCCGGGACACAGGAGGGTGTCGTGTGCTGTGAGTAGAGATCAGACAAGTGAACGGTGTCTGGAGACGTCCTTGGGTGTGTGACCACGGGGCTTCGCTGCCCCTCGTAGCTGCCACGCCTCATCGCACAATCAAATCGTTCTCAGATTGGCAGAGAGAAAAAAAATGGCTGTTCTCCTGTACACCCCAGCGAGATGACAAACACTCACAGCCTCAGACCAGAGCGCCCGCAATTCACAACGGCCAGCGTGCGGACTCTGTGAACATGTTTCTTTCCTTCAGAGAAACAGTCGCAGCCTTGATCCTGACGTGCCCCCCCCCCACGGGCAGCCGGGGAGCCCCCTGGGCCAAAGCCAGCCGAGCACACATGCCATGTAAAGGTTTCAATTTCCATTTAGAAGGAAAACTCCCCAATGGGCAGTGAGTAAGAAACGCAAGAACTTTGCCAGCGTGAGAACAGAATTCACTGCTAAGGGCCCTGGAGGTCGGTGCAAGGTTTCTAATATCGTATTTCCCATCTAATTCCATTCAACCCAGATTTAATGAGCTCTTAACGCACTGCCCGTTAGGAGCGGCATTTGCGGGGAGAAGGGGCGGAAACCCAGGGGGCACCACCTGTAAGAGGCGCATCGTGCAAGCGACAGGGACCAACTCAGCAAGGTCCAGGCTTCCGAATGAAATATAAGGAGGACAGAAAGGAGGGTGCGGATAATTATTTGCAAAGAGCTTCGTCGATTTTAAACTACGTAGCTCGAAAGCCACGCACCTTCGCGTAATTAAGAGGTCTAATTTCATAATGACCGATGATGATAAATTGTCACAGGGTATATAATACGGTGTCTTCTCGCTTTCTCTCATTACGGGATCTTTGAAGTCATCCGTCTACATGGCGGTGAGCCGTAGTCAACCTAAAATGTGACAAAAGGAGAGGATTTTTAAAAATGGAATTAATAGAGATAAAGATAGACTCATTCATAAAAGAAATGCAATGAAATTGTCATGAAATCATACCCCTCTCGTTAGGATTTTAAAAGGTGCTTTCTGTGCCTGATGACTGCCGTCCCTGTGAATTCTTTGAGCACCGCTTCGTGCACAGAATCATTGCTAGGCAACTATACAACTATGCAAAGGAGAAGAAAACATTGGAATCAGCTACCTCTAAATGAATTAAATGCAAAAATGGAAGATGGGAAAATGGGCTAGGAAGAGAGCTGATGTTGTTGTTGTTTTTATTATTTATTTTTAAGGAAAATAAACTCTGGCATGAGCGCAAAAGGGTTTCTTGGCAACGCAGGAGGAAAACTGAGAGATTCTCAAGCAGTTGGCGCCTTCGCCTCCCGACTCTGGAATTCCAGCTTGCTTCTGCCTTGGGGGGGCGTGGGGTGCTCAGCGGTCTTTCCAGAAAAAAGTCTAGTAGGACACGTGGCCCCTCCAGCCACAGGCCGCTTCCCCGTCTCACGCAGATCTTTCCCAGAATGCCCCTGATGCAGGTGGGCTCACCGAGTGGCGTCATCGGTCTCAACCCTCTCGCTGGGTCTCTCCCTGGCTGGCTCCTCCAGGGGACAGATGTCACTGGCTTCCTCCTGGAGCAAGGCTTCTGTCCCTGGACACGCCTTCCGAGGCGCCCTCGCTGCCCACGCCCCGCTGGTCGCTCGCCACCAGCGGGTCAGCCCTGCACAGGTGCCTCGCGGTTCCACGGAGCCACTCCCTCCCGGCTGAGCAGCATCCCGTGTCCTGACCTCCATCGCTGGTCGCCATGGCGATCACCCGTGGTCCGCGAAGGGAGCGGTGTGGGAAAGCCAGTTCCAGGCGGGACGCCCACCGTCCCTTCGCCTTGGATGCTGAAACCTCACGAGCCTCCCACGTGGGCTCGGAGTCGGGGCTCCCAGCTGGGAACGGACTTCTCATGCGCCCAGACACCCTGTGCCCAGCGTCACCTCCACCTGAGCCCATCATCACCCAGCGCCCAGCGCCCCCTCCAGCTCAGCCGCGCTCTCCTGCAGCAAACACACTCAGAACATGAAAAAATAAAATGATTCCAAAAGGTCGACCTTCGCTTTTCCTCCCTGAGTCATCAGATTGTTTGACATGTATTTTGATCTCATTTTTTTAATTGATTCTGAGATATCCAGTGCCCACCTTTTAAAAAAAACCACAAATGCCACGGCCTCCCTCCCGCTGTGTTCGGAGCGTCTCAGGTGGAAGGCGGGTGTGTCGACAGAAGCCGAGCGTCTCCAGCAGCTTTTAAGAGAGACCAAGGGGACGCTTGCGGGCACCAGGGTGAGCGTGCGGTACGTGTTGTCTCTGGAAGCCCGGCTGCTCCCAGCCAGGAAGCAGTGACCGGAGATAGACGCGTTTTTAATAGATTGAAATTTCTGTGCAGTTTGCTCTGGAAGAGACCAGTCAATAACTGTCTCTTCGCAGGATGAAAATCGTGGGGTTTTGAGTTTTAATTCAACAGACTGAAACGAGGGCCAGATAAGAGTGGAATTTTCTATCTCCTGCTCATAAAAAAAAATGAGGAGAAGTCGGTAACTAAAAGGTGGATACCTGGTCCCCATGTCCCCAGGGAGTGCAGTGCCCCATTGAGGTGGGTGACAAGAGCCACTTCTAATGGTGGTGGCCTCAGGGCAGATGAATCTAAAATCTCCAAATGTTTTCCTAAGTGCAGAGGTCAGACCCTGAGTCACCAACATCCTCCCTTTGAAATTTATTTCCAAACAAGAAAGAAAGAAAATGAAGGAAGGAAGGAAGGAAGGAAGGAAGGAAGGAAGGAAGGAAGGAAGGAAGGAAGGAAGGAAGGAAGGAAG
>PVKZ01007701.1:0-20904 GCA_004027375.1 Macroglossus sobrinus | reverse complement strand
GCAGTGGGGTGACCGCCGGGCCCCCATGACCTCACTGAGAGAACCGCTGGATTCATATTTGCCGGGCACACGTCCATACACTGCTGCTGGCATTTCAGTTTGCATTTTGGGAGAGGCTGCAAACTGATTTAAAAATCACTGTCTCGTGGTGGTTGTTTAAGTTGCATGCCTTTACGTCGCAAACGAAGTTGACTTTTTGGTGTGGCTACCCCGGGCGAGCTCAGGTGTGTGAGCTGCTTGCCTACAGCTCCATTCAAGGTTCTTTTTCATTCCAGTTGCTAAGTGCTTTTCTGTCCGGGGAGAGACAGTAACACGTCGTCGTGGCTGGTGATTCACGTTTCTCAGCCATTGCCAGGGGCTCGGCGGCCGCTGCAGGGGCCCTTGTGCCTCTCGGGCCCTTCCCCTGCGGCGGGGACTGTGCGGGGTCAGCTCAGGCCCCACCTGTAACTGCTCCTTGTTTGTTTACCTGCATTATTTTGTTCCTTGTTTATCTGCATTATTCCTTGAGCATCCCGTGTAAGATTCCGCTGAGTGAGAGTTTGTGGTTTCAGAGGTTGGCTCGCTCGCTTCTGGTCTGCAGTGTTCATTTTGCCACGACCAGGGTGGGAGTGAGTGGCTCTGGACACACGTGTGCACGCACCACATGCCACACGCCACACGCCACCTCCTCCGGTGTCCTGAGCCTTGGTGCCACTCCCGCACAGGTGGACGGCAGGACCGCGCTTGCTGGGGGCTTCCTTCGGTCCTGGGGCCAGGGCCTCGGACAAGAGGGCGTGGTGGCCTGCCTCAGTTTCCCCATCTGTGAAGCGGGGACAACACCGGTGGCCCCCTCTCTGCCAGGGCCGCAGTGCACCTTAAATGACATAACTCCCGAGAGCTCAGGGGAGTGCCAAGCACAGCACTCCATAAAAGTTAATTATTATTACTTGGCTCGGCGCCCGCAACCTATTAGCTGTTCAATTAACTTTCCTCTCCTTCCCAGCCCTGGGGACTCGCGAGCCGGGAGGCTGCTGGGCCCTGAGCACCCCCTTAGTCAGAGCCCCGAGTGGCGACGAGAACCGAGCCCCTCCCTCCCCCGAGGCGGCCCCGTCTCCCCGTCGCCACAGCCCTGGCAGAGCCCCAGCGCGCAGTCAGCACCTCCGCGCCGCTCCGCGCTGGGGCCTCCGGACAGACGGACGGACGGACAGACGGTCAGGGGGAGGCGGGGGGGGGGACGGTCCTGCCCTCCGCCCCCTCCCCTCTGCTGCCTTTCCGGTCCCGCCCTCCTCCGTCCCCTCCCCACCTGCTGTCCCTGTCTTCCCACACCCCGATCGACGTCCCCCTGGTGGCACTGCCAATGCCACAGGGACCCAGCTGCGGCTCTCAGGCCCTGCTGTCCCCCTGCTCTCCGGGGACCAGAGGCCTGGGCTGGCTTCAGGGCCGGGTGTGTCCAGCTGTGGGCACGCTGTAGCCAGGGCGAGATGGGGTCTGACGCCTGTACCCCTCCAGGCTCGCAGACTTGGAGTTTTGAGCCTCGTCTCTGACCCGCCTGGAGGCTGGGAGGGGAATCGGGAATTAGGGCATCTCCCCGACCCCTGCCGCTGGCCCCAGCCCAAGGGCTGACTGCGGGGAGGGCCGAGTCCACCTGCCCGGACCCCTGGCAGAGCAGGCCCGGGCCGGCCCAGGTCCGGCCGGAGGGGAAGCAGACAGCTGAGCCCTGTCCTCCCGGTAGCCTCTGCGGGGGACGGGGAGCCCCCCCAGGAGGAGGTGGAAGAACAGGGGAGCCCTTGGTGGGCACGGCTGGTCCCCGAGGTATAGACCACACGCCTCCAGGGGGCGGCAAACCAGCCGTCCATCCCGGTGGCCCCTGGCTCCTCCCGGCTCTGCAGGGAGGACTCGGGGACAGGTCCGGGCCTGGGCCACGGCCACTGATGCCCCGTGTCCCCCTGCCACAGGGAAGGACTCGCCTCCTCCCCATGAGAAAACAGTGTCCACAGGCACGGACTCCCTCTGCCCCTGCCGACCCCCGACGTGCACCCCCGATGTGCACCTTCACGCGCCCCAGGATGTGGAAGACGGGCCTGTGGGGTGCCCCGCCCCCACGCCCCGCCCCAGGCCCCTTCCTTCTCTGCTCTCCCCTCTGGACAGTCATGCGTGCGTTTCTCCCAGGGTGCGAAAGCCCCTGGGGACCCTCAGGCAGCCCCCCTCCCGCGCCCCGCACGCCCCTCCCGCCCCACCTCGCTGCTCGCCCATCCTCACCGTCTCCCCCTGAGCCGCTCTGGGCCTGCCGCCCTCTCCTTCTGCCCAGCTCAGGCCTCCCGGTTCCCCTCCCGCCCTCCGCTCGGCCTCGCCACCCCTGGCAGAGTGACCCGGGATGAGCAGAAGCACCGAGAGCCCCTCGCCCGTGAGTGACCGCAGCTCCCCGCGGGCCTTCCAGCCCGCTGACCCCAGCCCGGCCCTCTGCCCCTTCCTCCGCATGTCAACCTGCAGTCCTGCTTCTTAGCACCGCCCCTTTGCACAGGCTGTTCCCTCTGCCCAGATGCCCTTCCCGCCTCGCCTGCCTGGCTCAGCACCCCCAACCCCACCAGGAGCCCTGGGCAGGGAGTCCCAGTGTCCCTTGTGCTCCATGCCCCCGGCTTCTCTCCCCACTGGTGTTTACCCCCAGCCCCAAGGTCACTGCACAGGCTCCCAGGGGTGGCAGCTGTCTGGCCCAGCTCTGTGTCCCCAGCCCTGGGCAGGGCCCAGCACACCGGGGCAAAGCCGTGAGCGATGATGGTCCAGAGCCTCAGCGGTGGACGGAAATGGGGGTCCAGCGCGGGGGGCCGTGGTCGGGCAGCGGGAGGAACCATAGCCCTCACGGCAGCGAGGCTGAGAACGTGGTCAAACCTGCCCGGGGCGGCAGTTAGCTCCCGGATTCATTAGCGAACGCTGTGAAGCACTTTGAACATGAAACACGCTTTATAAATGCTAAGGATTATTATTAAAAAGCCAGAAGTTCTCTAATATGCCAGGCTGGAGAGCCCCGGGCTAGTCTAAATAAAGTGAATTTATGTAGAAAATTAAGCAATTAAAAGGTGATATTTCAGGATTTGCAAAAAGCTGAGAGTACCGAATGGCTGTGTTTCGTGCTGGCCTGCGGAGGCGCCTGCCTGCTGGCCCCCTCCACCAGGCGTCCCTGGCTCCGACACCGGCGGGGGGACCCCGAGGTGGCCTGTCGTGCGGGTCGGCCAGGGCATCTGGGAAGAGCGGGGGAAGGTCGAGGATGAGACCGGGAGGGGACAGGGTCTAGGAAACACGCCTGGGCTTGGGCCAACAGGCCGGGCGGAGCGTCTGTGCCCGCGGGGTGGCCGCGGGCGGGCGAGTCTCCCCTCAGAGACTCAGTTTCCCTCCATGTGGGGTGCAAGGGCAGGTACGGCTTCAGCCCTGGCGCTGCCCTGCCCCCACCCGCTCCCGGAGGGAGGGGGGTCCTGCGTGGAGGCAGCGGGGGGACGTGCCAGCCGGGCCCGTCCTTTCCAGCGGGGGGACCCCAAGCAGGACGTCATGACCCCCTCACGGGACTTCCACTGCTCAGAAATGAGAACCAGGTACAGAAGCACGTGGAGGACTGGGCCGCAGTCCGCGTGCCAGGTTTGCTCGCTGTCTCGTCCTTCGAGCTTGACATAGTGAAGCCGTTTTGGACGCCCAGGCAGAGCCATCCATCCTGTGCTGGGTTCATCCACCTTTGTACGAGGAGATTTAAACAGTCCCGCCTCTGGGCCTTGCCTCCCCGGCGTGGGCCGGCCTCAGTCCAAAGTCGCCGGGCCGCGGCAGGTACGTGTGTGTCTCCTCCCTGGAGGAGCGCCAGCGGGTGGCAGGCAGTGGGCATGCTGCCATCCAGGCCGAGCTGAGGGCTGTGGGGGAGAAGGGAAACCCCCTCACAGCCTTGCACCCAGAATCTCCTGCGGGGGGTCGAGACCCCTCCACACACACAGCCTCGAGGAGAACACCCAGGCGGACGCTGTCACCAGCCAGCCTGAGAAGGCACGGAAGGGGCCGGGGGCCAGCGTGAAGTCACAGTGCCTCGGCCTCAGGGGACGGCTGAGCAGGAACGGTTCTGTGACTCGGGAGCCCGAGGCCCGTGCTCAGCCGATCGGCCTCAGTTAGCTGATCCGTGACAGGGGTGCTTGGGGCCAGGCGAAGCTCAGGGTAACCCCGCGGGCTGACCTCATTTGTGACCTGCGTACATCTCCGGCTCAGACAGGCGAGGGCGGCCAGCGTGCTGGGCGGGCCTGGCCCGTTTGACGCCCCCTTTCCTGTCGGTCGTCCGTCCGAGGCGTGGCGTGCCCAGGTTGGTCCTAGAGTCCCCACTGCTGTGGAAGAAGGAGGAGCCTGGCCCGGAGGAGCACGTGTCCTGGGGGGTCCTGGGCCTCCAGCATGCTGGCCCACTGTGGCCTCTCCGCTGCTACCCTTCTGCTGGGCACCCACAGATGCTAACAGGGGAACAGGAAGATGGGACGGATTAAAGCCCTGGAGACCCGTGGCGTTGCTGGGAGCTGGCCCACGGCCCAGGTCCCTTAACGCGCCTGATGGCCTGGTGTAAGCAAAGGCCTGACAGAGCCGTGGAGGGCTTTTCCCAAAGAAGGAACTCAAGAGGGCCTCGTGGGGTGGGCAGAACCTTACACTGGATGGCGGCAGACGTTCTAGCCAGGTGGGGAGCCCCCCGCCGCGAGGGAGAAGGCACGTTGGCATGTTCTGTATGAGCAGGGGCTGGCGTGGTGACAGCACAGGTGTGTGTGGGGGCTGCGGGCTGCCTGTCCCGGAGCTCCCTGAAGGTGGGAGCTCTGTTTTAACCCCCACTGCATCCCAGTACCACGTGCCTGGCACATAGTAGGTGCTCTTACGAGTTGCATAAGCGAATGAAGGGTCAGGGGACAGAGTCGCGGAACACCCCGCTGAGGAGCTGGCTGGCTCTTCGCTGTGGCAGGCAGTGGAGGGTGTGTGAGTATGTGGTGAGCCAACCTCATCGTGCTTCGGAAAGCTCGCGCTGGTGGCCAGGGTGTGGTGCTTAACAAGTAAGTGTGCACGGAACTGAGTGGCTGACACAGCCCCTTGACCCTGAGGGAACCACGGGGCTCTTGGGGGTGCGTGACCAGCTTCTAGGTTCCCACTGGCACGGCGGAGGCAGGTAGCCGCTGGCTTCAAAGCGGTGAGTCCCCCAGGCCACAGGGACCAGGCCTGAGAGAAGCATCTTTCGCCTTCTCTCTCTCCCTAAGCAAAGGCAGCTCGAGGGGCCTAGGCTCAGATTCAGCCTCCCTGTAGCCCTCGGGGGCCCCTCTGGCGACTGAGCTCCAGAAAACCTGGCAGGACTTGTACTTAATCATCCGTAATGAAAGAACAGTCAAAAACAGCTGCTCGCACACCAGCCAGTGAGAGCATAACCTTCTAGAAAGAAGTTACTGTTCGTATGCTTTGGCCGAGGAAGCCTGCTTTGGAGAAATTGCCCCAAAGAAATAATTAGATGTAAGGAGAAAGATGTTCATCTAGGCATTGTTCTTGATAATGAGAAACTAGAACATCGTTCAAATGCTTAACAATAGGGTAATGGCTAAGTAATTCGATTAATATTAAGTACCTACAAAAACTGAGTTTTAAGAAATATTTAACTATGGGAAAAGATTTATGCCAATTTTAAGGGAAAAAAAAGCAGGCTATAAAGCTGAATGAATCGTCACATTTAAAATATATACACATCAAACAAAGATCAAAGTGGAGTCTATGAAATAGAAAAAGAAACAAGAAGAAATAAATAAAACCATCGTTTAATCTTTCAAATGATCAACAGCATTGACAAACCTTTAGCTGGATTGACCAAGGAAAAAAGAGAGAAAAAAGAATTTCCAAAATCAGGAATGAAAGAGAGGCCATCACTACTGACTCTACAAAAAGTAAAGGATTATAGGGAAATACCACGGAAAATTTCTGCCAAGGAATAGACAACTTAGACGAAAGAGACCAATTTCTAGGAAAACAAATGACCAAAACTGACTCAAAAAGAAAGAGATAATAGATAGACTCATAACATGTAAGGACACTGAATTAATAATTTTAAAACTTCCAGCAAAGAAAAATCCAGGCTCGGATTCACTGGTGAATTCTACCAAACATTAAAGAAGAAATAACACCAATCCTTCCAGAAAATAAGAGAGAAGGGGACACTGACCAGCTCTGTCTATGAGATCAGAATTACCCTAACCCCAAAACCTGACAAGGATAGCATGAGAATAAAACTACGGACCAATATTTCTTCTGAGGATAGATATAAATTCTCAAAAAAACCCCCAAAAACTAGTTAACCAAAAACATATAAAAAAATGGTGTACCATGACCAACTGGGGTTTATCCTGGGAATGCAAGAAAAGCAATTCATGTAATACTTCATATCAGTAGAAAAACCTCACGATCCATAGACACAGAAAAATGCATTTGACAAGATCTACCATTCATTCATGCTAAAAACTTTCAACAAATTAGGAATAAAAAGGAACTTCCTCAGTCTAATAGAACTTTTTTTTTTCCAGAAAACCTACGTCTAATACAATTCATGGTGAAAGGCTGAATGCTCTCTCCCTACGTCTGGTCACAAGGCAAAGATGTTGACTCTTGCCACTTCCATCCAGCTCTGCTAGAGGGTTCTGGCCAGTGCTATCAGGCAAGAAAAAGAAATAAAAAGCATCTAGATTGGAAAGAAAGAAGCAAACTTGTCTTTATTAGCAGACAACACGATCCTGTATATAGAAAACTCTAAGGAACACACACACACACACACACACACACACACACACACACAAAACTAAAAGTAATGAACAAGTTCAGCAAAGTCACAGTTTAAATATCAATCTACAAAAATCAATGAACAATCCCACAATGAAATTAAGAAAGCAGTTTCTTTCACAATGGCATCAAAAAGAATAAAGGACTTAGGAATATATTTAACAAAAGAAATACAAGTCTTATACACCAAAAAACTATTCAACATTTTGACAGAAACTGAAGATTTAAATAAATGGGAAGACTTTCCATGTTTATAGCCTGAAAGACTCAATATTGGGAAGACAGTGATTCTCTTCAAAGTTAACTGTAGATACAGGGCCATCCCCATCAAAATCCCAGCAGGCAGTTTTTGCAGAAATTGACATGCTAATCCTAAAATTTATATGGAGATGCAAAGAACCCGGACTAACCAAAACAGGTTTAAAAAAAAGCAAAGTTAAAGGACTCATGCTTCCTGATTTCAAAACTTATAAAGTTACAATAATTAAGATAGAACAGTACTGGAATTCGCTATGTATTTTATATCTAGATAGATGGATAGATAGATGATAGATAAATAGATAGATGGATGGATAGATAGGTAGATAGGTAGAGAGATAGATAGATAAATAGATAGATAGATAGATAGATAGATAGATAGATAGATAGATAGATAGACAGATAGAGAGAGAGACAGATAGACAGACAGATAATAGATAGAAGGGAACAGAATCAGAAGCCCAAAAAGAAATCTTTCAAGGGCAATCAATTTATTTTCAACAAAAGTGCCAGGAGAATTCAGTGGTTGAAAAGAATTGTTTCTCAAAAAATGGAAGAATTATAGATCCATGTGCCAAAAGATGAATTTAGACCCTTAACTCACACCTTATAGAAAAATCAACTCCAAATACAGTCTAGACATATAGAGCTGAAACTATAAAGTTTTGGGGAAAAAACATAGGATAAATTTTTGTGACTTTAGGCTAGGCAGAGTTCTTAGATAGAACATCAAAAACACTAGTAGTAAAAGAAAAAAAGCGATACCTTGGACTTTGTCAAAATCAAAACTTGGTGCTTCACAAGACACCACTGGGAAAATGAAAAGACAAACCACATACGGGTAGAAAATATTTGTCGATCATATAACTGATAAAGGACTTGTACCCCGAATATATAAAGAACTTTAACAACTTAATAAGAAGACAACCCGATTTAAAAATAGACAAAATATTTGAATAGCTATTTCACCAAAAAAGATATACACATGGCTCATTAGTCGTTGGAGAAATGCAAATTAAAACGACTTCACAGTGTGATAACGACTTCACACTCACTAGAAGGGCAATAACCTTAAAAACGTGAAATGCTAAGTGTCAGCATGGCTGGTGGGAATGCAAAATGGTCCAGCCACCTTGAAAAAAAGTTTGTCCGTTTCTTAAAAGAGTTAAACATCATTTTACCAAACCACCCAGGAAGTACCCTGTGGGAACCTACCCAAGAGAAATGAAAAGATATGGCCATTCAAAAAGTTGTGCACAAACCTTTGTAGCAGCCTTATTCATAATAGCCAAAAATGGCTATTCCAGCCCCAAATCCAAATGTTCAGCAATTAATAAAACGGCAAACAAAATGTGGTATTTCCATACAACAGAATAATGTTTCACAGTAAAGGGAGCGATAGGATGTGGGTGAACCTCATAAACATCGAGGTAAGTGTAATAAGCAGATACAGAAGACTCCATCTCGTATAAATCCCATGTACATGACATGCCCAGGAAGGACAGATTGACAGGAAGTGGATGAGTGACAGCAAACAGGAACGAGGGGTCTTCTGAGGGTGATGGAAGTGTTCCGACTGGATGGTGGTGATGGCCACACGACTCCGGGAATTTACTAAAAGTCATTCAATGATACTCTTAAAATAGCGGACTTTCACCATGTGCAAATTATACTTCAATAAAGCTGCTAAAATGTGTTTAGGAAATATAGGTGTTTAAGAAAAAGACCGGAAGAAAACATGTCAAAGTGAAAACTTCTTTTGTCTTTGGGCCGTAGAATCACGGATGAGTCTGATTTTTCTCTGCTACTCCTTTCCGTGTTTTCTAAACGTTCTACGATGGGCCTGCTTGGATAATTAGAAAAACAGCTAGCATGTGTGTTTGTGTGCGTGTATGTGTGTGTGTGTGTGTGTGTGTGTGTGTGTGTGTGTGTGTGTATTTGTGTGTGTGCGTATCACAGGATGTGAGGCAAGCTTGTTGTTGTTTGTTTGCTCTGGTGACAGGAGCTGTCATTCTAGGGTTGCCAGATGCTTCTGCAGCAGGAAAAGCCAAGCACATCCCCGTGACTCTGAGTGGAGGCCCCGCCTGCCGAGGCCTGTGCCCGGGAGGGTCAGGGGCTGCTTTGTCTTGACAAAGGCTGCTCCGGGAAAGAACCCTTGAAACATGGAGTTCGAGGGTCACCGAAGGGGTGAAGGCTGCGGGGGCGGGCAGATTCACAAATGGTAGGAGACCCTCCTGTGGATAAAAGGGATGAAGACCTCGACCTTCTATATGGGTAAGAATTATTTTCATTGACCGTAACCGACATCAGGAAAGCGCACAAGTTGTAAGTGAACAACTCAACGAACTTTCACAGTGGGAAACCAGCACTCCCCCCGAGCATGTAACAGAATATTCCAGAAGCCACATCAGGGGCCCTCTCCCCAAGGATGGTCCTCCCCATCACTGTTTCTGCACTTTGTCTGTGTGGCGTCCCTTCTTCGGCTCAGCTTGTGAGTCTCATGCACGCACGATGTTTCGAGAATTAGCCGTTGATCTCGTCTCTGGGACCCCCCCCTACTCCATCAGGGGACGAGACCTTGATGTGTTTAGTGACAGACGTTTGGGTCACTTTCAGCCTTGACTCCGTGACGGCTCTGTCCCACGCGTCTGAAGGAAGACGCGTCCTTTGTCGCAAGGACGCGTCACGGGTCACTTCCTCTCCGTGCGGCCTTTCACGCCCTCCACGGTGCCACTGACGAGGGCCGGTTCTTGGTTTTAACAAAGCCCCTCGTTCCCGCTGCTCGCTCCCTTTACAGTCGGTGCGTCTCGTGCTCCGTCGGGGGCATCTTTGCCAGGCCTCCGACCGCCGGGACGTTCTCCTACTGTTTCCCACCGAAGGGTTCGTTGTGTCTCCGTTCACACTTGGATCTCCGGTCCCTCGGGTACCAATGTCTCTAAGGTGTGACATGAGGCAGGTGAAGTTCCACGTCATCAGAACTGCGGAGGTGAGGGAGAGACAAGGCCCCCCACGTGATGGCGGGGGCGATGCTGGCCTGGCACGGCCGGGCAGAGAGAACTGGTTCATCTCTCCACAGGCCTCCGACTGGACACAGCCTTGACCTGGCCGCTGCCCCGTGGGGTCCAGGCTGCGAAGCGCTGGGGTTGGTCTGAGACCCGGGGGGCCGGGTGGGCGCTGGCGCAGGGCACCCTTGGTCTGGAGTGCCGCTGGGGGAGGGGCTCACCCTTCTCTAGCTGCAGTGGCCGTGTCGGCAGAGAGCTGAACGGAGGTCACAGCCTAGCGGACGTAGACAGAGAGCCCCGCTCTTCCCCACACCCTGCCAGGCCAGCCAGGAAAGCCCTGGACGGTGTTACACCTGGGCTCGTGACCACCACGAGGACACCGCTGCGGAGGGGACAGCGCCGGCCTGTCACGTCTGTGCAGCCACAGGCACAGAGGGTCTGGCCCTTTCGCAGTGAGTCTCCAAGGCACTCAGGCAATGCGATGGATGTATGCACGCTCCGGCGACTGGTTTGAACATTAAAAACATACGTGGCCGGGGAAGCCGGTCGTACCCGTGATGTATATAAATAAGTGACTTCCTCGTCAGGCCATCGAGATCGTGCGTGTGTGAGAGGCTCAGCGGGAACTTCCTGCGGAAGAGGTAGCTCTCCCCACCCAGCCCACCAGGGGAGCAGCTGTTTTGAAAAATATTATTCTGATTGAGTTTCCGCTACGTGGCGGAGGCCAGAGCAAGGGGATGGCTGGCTGGGAGGCCTCATCCAAAGTGCTCTGTGTCTGTGTCGAATAAAAGGTTGCCTTCTAGAACTTTCTACATGGTCCACCAAAGGAGGAACAGATACGTTTAAGTCCTGCTGTCCACTGACCAAAAAGCCATTGTCCAAGAGCTGTGCCTGGTTGACTGGGCCCGTCTCCACCACTCAGGACTGCAAGAAGGGGGACCACACCTACCACGCAGCCAGAGAGAGCGGTGTCTCTCCGTGCTCTCTCCCCTCCCCCGTGTGACAGCCACTGCCTGCTGGGGGGGAGGGGGTCTGCCTTGCCCTCCAGCCACAAGCAGGTGAGAGGCTGGAGGAGGCCTTCTAGCCCAGTAGAAAGAGGGTGGGCCTTAGGATGGATTTGCCTGAGTTGAATCCTGCCTCTCTCATTCCCCACTACCTGTGAGGCTCTGAGCAGGCTCCTCACCCCTCTGAGCGTCCGCTCTGCCATCTGTAAAAATGGGACCAGGCCTGTCCTCTGTGCTGTTCTGCGGAAGGAATCGGCATTCCCAATCTCGAGAGCGCGAGTGGCTTTGTAGAACACCCCAGCAGGCCCTCCCATTATGATCCCATTATGATTACGCTGGAGCCGTCGTCTCCCTTGGGTGCAAGTGCTGAGCCCACCCAGGAGGACAGTCCCGAGGCAGAGCGTGGGGCTTCGGTCCAAGCTGCTTTGGCAGTTGTGAAATCGCAGAACACTGGCGTGGAGGACAAAGCCCAGACTCTGAATCAGCCGGTAGGCGTAGGGCTCGGAGGCTCCGCAGAGGGTGGGCCCGCTGACTCACCCCAGCCGTCCTTTCCCTTTTCCTAGGGACCCATCTGAGTTTTTCCATCACACTGCGATGATTCACCGTTTGCTGTCGCGGTTATGTAACTGGCGTTGTTTTGATCTGTTGGGGTGTCTAGATCTGTGTTTCTATGTCACCCCTGGAGAGTGCTGGGGAATCTTCTTTTTTTCACACACCCTGGTGTGTGCTAAGGACGAACGATGGTGGCAACGCCGTCCCAGGGAATGAAATACGCTGCCTCCTTGTTCCTTACATCCTCTGGCCTCGGTTTCCCCATCCTGAAATGGGACCCTCAAAGAATTGATAAGATCAGACTTTTCTTCACGAGTCTCTTTGCGAGGCGAGAGTGTCCGTCGGGCGTGCCATCTGATCCTAAAGTGCACGGTACCACAATAGGGGACGCGGAGACTAATGATAGGGTGAGTTGGGAAAAACAATGGATTTCTGTTCGGCTTCTTAATAATAAATCAAGAGAGCCTCAGAGGAGAGAGGGTTTTTCATCATTTCCTCCACCTCTCTTGTGCTATAAATAATAAACAGAAAGAAGATGGAATGAGCTAGCCCCTGGGCCATCACGCTGATCGTGGCCCTCAGCAGAACTGGGCCAGGAGAGAAGTGAGGGGCTTTGCAGAGGCAGTTACTGTCTTTGCACTTGCCTTGCTCACCCCCCGACAGGAGTCCCATGTCCCAGGACTGGGGGAGTAAGACCAATCCCGTGCACATCTTATTGGCCAACCATGCCAGGAAGAGAGGGCTGTGATGGGCACTCGGAGTCTGAACATCCTTTGCACGTTCTGTTTTTCATTCTTGGGCTTCTCACATCTATAGATGGGCATTTTTCCGTCAGTTCTGAAAAATCGTCAGACATTCTCTCTTCAAATAAGACTCTTGCCCTCTTCTCTCTTGCTTCTCCTTCTAGAACTCCAATGAAATGTATGTGGACCTTCTCACTCTGCCCTCCGGTCCCTGCACCTCTGTTTTCATGATGTTCCTCTTTTTGTCACTGTATGCTGTCCTTTGGGGAATTCCTTCTGGCCTGTCTTCCAGTTTGCTTATTCTGTCTTTGTCTATCTTGACTCTCTTATTAAACCCATCTACTGAATTTTAAATTTCAGTTAATGTATCTTTCACTTCTGTTAAAAAATATATATATCTGATTCTCTTTTAAAATCTGCCAGGCAGGACATTTTTTTATAGTTCTCTGTTTCTTGCTGATATTTTTAAGCTTATATATTTTTTTCTTTGAACATAGTAAGTAGTTTTATAATGTGTTTCCTATTATTCCATAATATTAAGTATTTGGGGATTAGCTCAGCTGTCTATTTTTTTTCCTGCTTATCCTTGCTCTTGTTGCCTTATTTCTTTGTGTGTGTTTCTTTATATTATTTTGTGAGCATTTTTTGAGGCCTGGATGTGACTTCTTCCAGAAAAGAGTTACATTGGCTTCTGCCACGCGCCTAGAAGCACTCCAGGATCTCCTTAACCTAAACTCAATTTTCAATGTTTTCTGGACCCCTTGGGTGATGTGAATTTGGGCTTCCAGTCCGCACAAGGATTAGCACGCGGTTCCAACCCCCGAGAGATGAGCCCTTTCCCCAGATAACTCTCAGTGCCGACAAACCGTTGTTCATGTCTCCAAAGTGAGGAGGACAGAAGGAAAGGTTTGCTTGTGGTCACATTAATCCCACATGCGTAGCCCTTCAGAGTTACAGCCCAACGGGCTGAAGATTCTCCAGGAGATTCCCCACCTGACACGGGTCCTGGGCTTTGCATTCTGATAGGTTAATTTTCTTCTCCCAAGCGTAGCGATGAATCGACGGGTACTGCACTAAATCTTGGAACATTATGGAGGAAGACCAGGCTCTTTGAAATAGAACACATGCCATTCTCTCTGCCACATCGAGTATGAAACTTGCTCAGATTTGACACACTCTAAAAGCTGCGCTACTAACTTTAGAGAATTGTAGGGGGTTTTGACGTAGAAGATAAATCAGTTAAGAATGCTTTCAAGGCATGTCATAGAAACTTGACTAATAAGAGTTTGTTTTCCCTAAAAAGTCTAGAGGTAGATAGTTGGTGGTACCAGGTCATCTGCTCAAGGGGCCTGTGGGGTGGGGAGACGGTCCAGGGCCTCTCTGTATTCACATTCTCGTGTGTTGACGTTTCTCCATGCCCATCATCTCATTCCTATAAAGCGGCCACCATAACTATAGACATGCTATCCATGTTTCAGGCAGGAAAGAGGGAAGAGATGGCACCAGCCACATCCGTGTGTGTCTATCAGGGGGTCCAAAGCTTCTGCGACAGACTCCCCCACACTCCTCGTTGTTCACGAGCCCTGGATGGGAGGAACCTCGAGGAACCAAGTGTCTGGCAAGCAGAATAGGACTGTCTCGGTTACCTGGGCCGGTCCTGAGTGTCCCCTCTTACGGAAAGCATCCCTGCTCTGACTACAATCGGGACTGTGTTATTGATGAAGAGGAGCCTGGGTGTGCGAGGCAGTCTAGCCCGTGTCACACTTGCCGCCCGCCGTGCCCACCGTCCACCTTCCAAGGAAGCAGCACAAAGCCAACCGACTGAGCTGAGCAGCTGGGGAGGCTTCAGAAGCGGGCTTTCAGGCTAAAGGACCGTTTTCCCAGCAATCGTTTTTGTTTTAAACCCACAAAAGGCCTGGGAGAGACGACCGCCTTGGGAAAAGCTTCCATTTGGATGCACTTGAAGGTGAAGCGTCCGCCTGTTGCCAGGGAGACGCAGCCTGGTTTCCAGGCCAGGCCTCTGGGTGACGAAACCCATTAGGGCTCGCTCGGTGCCAGAAAGAGGTGTAGACAGTGATACTGGGACCAGGGAGCTTCCTTCCTCTTCTTGGCCCCTTCAGCAAGTCACACCCAAGCATCTTCTCTCGAAGCGTAAGCATCAGATAGGGCAAGAGGCCAAGAGGACACGCCTGCCACGCTTGGAAGACAAAGACGGATGGGCGTCGGCTCTTGTCTTCGCCTTCTGGGGAAAGTACGGGGCCTGTCTTTTACAGCAGGGGTCCCCAATCCCCTCCCCCGGCCTCAGAGACGGGTACCCTCCCTGGCCTGTTAGGAACTGGGCCGCACAGCAGGAGGTGAGCGGTGGGGTGGGGGCGGGGGAGCGAGCGAAGCTTCATCTGTATCTGCAGCCGCTCCCCAGAGCGGGCATCCCCGCCTCAGCTCCGCCTCAGACCATCAGGCGTTAGATTCTCAGAGGAGCCCCGGTCCCTGGTGCCACAAAGGCTGGGGACCGCTGTTTTACAGGATGTATAGCTGGGCCCATCCTCGGAGACACGAAGCTGGGGCCCACGGGGCCAATCAATGCACAGCAATGCTCCCTGTTTTCGTGTTCCCAATACGGGCAAATCATCTCGGCTCTTCAGTCCTAGGGGGCTGGTGAGTGACAGGCAGGGCTTCCTGAGTGGGTGGGTGAGTGGGTGGGGCAGGGTGACGGGGTGTGTGGGGGACCAGAAATTCATCCTCGCAAGGCTGTTCTAGGAGGAGGGGCAGGCTTTTCTGTGTCAACCATAATAGTTTCCTTTTTACTTCTCTTACATGCCATGCATTCCCAGCCAGCCACAGGGCCTTTGCACCTGCCATTCTGCATCTGATTCGGAAACTTCCACGGAGTCTTCACTTTCCACATCAGTTCCTCACAGAATCTCCTGACCAGGTGAGTGCCCCCAGAGGACACCCCGTCTCTCTCCTTTATAACCCTTGTCATTCTTCAAATGACTTACTCACTACGCAGCTTCCCATTGGATGGGACCCTGTCCAAGGCCAGAACTGCAGCTGTCTTGTTTGCTGCTGCTTGACCAGTGCTGGGCACGCACGTGGCAGGCTCTGGACACGCACTTGTTAAATGAAGGAAGGAATGAAAACCCAAAACCCACGGATGGAAGCACGGTTAATGACACCTGCAGTGCTAAGCGAACTAACAAATGAAAGGGCACGGAATTATCTATACGACAGGGTACGACCTCAGGGCGAATGCCCACAGGAAGATACCAGGCGCAGAATGGAGAGAAAGACACCACAATGCTAACCATACCTAATTCTGCAGTATGCGACTACAAGTGATTTTAATATTTTTGTCTCTTTTATAAGTTCTAAGTTCTCTGAAATGTGCATTTTTACCTTCACAATAAAAAATAAAAAATAAAAGGTGTTCTAGGTCCTTCCATAGACAGACTATTAGACTTGGGGGAACGCGGGCAGCACTGGGTCATGCTCAAGGTCGCGCTGGGCGGGGGGAGCATCGGTCCCTGGGGAGAGGGAAGGGGAGCTGGGAGCCCATGTGACAGCTCGGGGGGAGGGCGCAGAAGCCGAGAAAGGTCCCTGACTGTGGTGGCCTTTGGGGTCCCCGGGGCACGGAGATTCTTCTACACGGCAGGCCCCGGGCAGTGGCTGACCTGGTCCAGAGCCCTGGGCACCTACCGTGGACACATGTCCCAGGTGCATCTGGGGGCGCGTTGTACACCCCGTTTCGTGCGGGGCCACCTGTCTGCCAGCAGCCTTGGAGCCTCCGCACGGCTGTTGTCTCCGCCAGGGACGCCTTCCCCGGATACCCACTCGGCCCCCTCCCGCATCAATCACACACCCCGGCTCAGCCCGGGCCCCCGTTCGCTCACACGGCCCCCGCCACCTCCCGCAGCGGTCCCCAGGAGAAGCGGCAGGCCCACCCTGCTCTGCCCCTTTTCTCTTTTCTGGTGCTCTCTTGGAATTTTTCTGGGGGTCTGCCCCTGCTGGAATGGACGTCCCCGAGGCAGGGACCTTCCTCTGTTTCATTCACTTCAGGGGTGTAGCCCTGGCCCCCAGACGCTGCCTGGCCCATGATCGACAGTGGTCGCATGAAGAGACAGGAGACCGGTGATGACGAGCGGGTGGGGCCTCTGGCTGAGGAGGCCGATGGATGAGCAGGAATGAGGAGTGAGGGGCGAGGGAGGGGGGCAGCCTCCGCCGGAAGGAGGGCCAGGCAGAGGCCGAATGTCTGCCAGGGAGGGGCTTCCGGGCCACAGGGCCAGCAGCGGGAGGGGACAGGGAGTAGGGAGAGGGAGAGAAGGGGAGAGGAGAGGCGGGTGTCCCCGACGACTGTGCAGAGGGTCTGCCCTGGCCTCAGGGAAGAGAGGCCCCCTTGAGGTGAGTGGAAAGAGGGGTCCCAGGGCCGAGGTCAAAGGTGTCACACTGGGAGGGCCTGGCCCTTCACGGACGTGCTAAGGGCCACCTCACGGTGGCCCATGCTGCCAGGTGGAGGCACCTTCTCATGCCCAGCCCGGCCCGCCCGGGAGCTGGGTCCAGCTCCCGGCCTATTGCAGCTCCTTGGCCGTGGGGTCCGGGCGGCAGAGGGCCAGACCCCAGAACAGGGGTTCCACTGACACGGGGCGAGTCGCCGCCCCGCAGCCTGGCCGTGCGGTCCCAGGTGAGTCAGCTTCACCTCCAGACTCGTTTCCTCGTTGCCGCTGTAACAAATTACCAGGAGCTCAGGGCTTTGTAACAACCCGATTTATTCTCACAGCTGTGGAGGCCAGAGGCGAGCAGTCCTCGGGGCGGCTGCCTGCCCGCTCACTCCCCTCCACTCACCCCTTTCTCTGAACCTTACAGGGTCCCCCTGCTGATGACAGGAGGCCTGGCTGCGCCGAGGGCCAGCCTGTGCTGGCCTGCTCCTCCCACCACAATCACCCGCATCTCACACAAGTGGCAACCGGGCTCTCAGAGAAGCCGGAGTCCCATGGAGAATCGGTGGGGCGGGCAGGATGCGAACCAGGGCAGTGTGAGGGTCGTGCCCCGCCCCTCTGCCCTGCAGGAGCCCCTCAGCGGCCAGGGGACAGCCGTTCGTGCCTGCCGGGCCGACACACGCTGGCAGAATATGAGTCTGCATCTCTGTGGGCCCAGGACACCCACTGGTCCAAGCCCCCCGGCACCCCTGTGGGACAGGGACGTGGCAGGCCAGGGGTTCACACAGAGATTCACACCTACCCTACCCAGCGCTTCGCCAGAAGTGGTCCCCACGCGCTCCCCACGTGTGGTCCGTGGGCGCCACATGGCTGCGGCTGTCCACGTTGAGGGTGGGGACACCGAGGCGCTCAGAAGCCCAGGACACGGGACAGTGAGGACTGCAACCCAGGTCCTTGGAGTCCACATCCTGGCCGCCTTCCTCCGCACCCCCTGACCCCTGGGGGGACCTCTGCACAGCGAGAACCCAGGCCACGCGCACGCTGCTGTCACAAGCGCGGCGGCCTGTCCTGGCAAGCCGCGGACCCGCGTGGAGACGACCGTGCGGCCGCCGGTTGCCCCGATGGCCCCGCCAGCCCCCTCGGGGGCACAGAGCGTCGGCTCTGGGGCGGGGATGCCCTCCTCCGGGTGGCAGCGCTGATGGCGCCTGGAGTCCCAGGCTGGCCGTTATTAGTGACAGCCACGTTTCGGGCCCCAGGAAAACTGAGTCTGTGTCCTCAGCCTTTGAAGATACGGGTTCGTAATGAAAACGCCGGGAGAAGCCAATTAGAGCAGCGTGAACGCTAATCACTGTAATGAGGGTAATTGAGGTGGATTTATGGCAGCTGACGGGAGCTTTATTTTACTTATTTATTTATTTTTACTGAAAGAAAATAATTTGCCGATATCAAAACATTTAAGTTTTTCCTTCGAACCCCTGGGAAATGGCTGGGTTTCTAGAATTTCATCTCCACTGTGAGACCAGCAGAAAATAGGGTCTCGGGTGGGAGCTTGTCTGGTCAGAAGCGAGACTCGAATGAACCCAGGGGCATCTGGGAAGCAGTGAGGGCCCCGGGGAGGGTCGGAGTCGGACTCTGTCATTCTCTGGGTGACTTACGTTCCTCAGCCTCTCTGAGCCTTAGTTTCTTCCTCTGCAGAATGGGAATAATCATATTAACGTTGCAGGGTTGTCAGGGAAATTAAATAAAGCTAATTTACATGAAATTTAATTTAAGAAGGTATATACTATGCCTGGCAAGTGGTAGGCACTCAATAAATGTTAACAACCGCCCCCCACCAATAGTGGGGGGAAAGCCCAGGGCCCTAATAGGCCTGCCATGGCTTTTTTTTTTTTTTGAGATAAAATTTTATATCTCTCCCATATAAAATTCTACATGTAAGCAGGTCCCAGGCTAGCAGGGTGTTTGCAACCTGCAGGGACCCGAGCCACTTCAGTAAGAAGCTTTTACCTCGTGGTCCAATATGGCTGCCAAGCTCCAGCCTCTGCGCCTGATTTCCAGCTAGCAGGAAGTAGTAAAGAGCACAGTGGCGTCCTCTTTAAAGGACGCTACCTGGAAGCCACACTTTGACTTATGGACTTTGGACAGAATTTGTCACATGCCCGCCCTGGGCAACAGGGAATTCTGAGGAATGTGGTTTTTCCTTATTCCAGCAGCCATGTGTCCAGGTAAAATTGGGGGTCCTTATGCTAAGGAAGAAGGGGGAGGGGCACTGGGGGGGTAGGCTGTCTCTGCCCCACCCGGCCGGTTGCCGTGTGGACAGACGGGATAAAGAACGCAGACTCCTAACAGAGCCTACACGACAGCCAGGCCCTCCTCCCCGCTGTGAGCCAGAAGCCAGGCCCCCCACTCCATCTTCTGGAAGCTTCTCTCCCCCGTTAAACGCGGGGGCCTCCGAATCTCTTGTGTACAACCTGCTCGGTCCCCGGCAGACCCCGAGACCAGCTAGCTCTGAGGCTGAAGGCGCGGGCTGCAGGGACAAAGCCATCTTTATTCAGACGTGTATTTGGCACTGAGCACTAACCTCGTGGACACCTTATCGCTCTAAAAATGTAGGTGTAAACGAAAGTGAACTGAAAAGTTTGCTTTTGGATGTTTACCGATGTGGGAAAGCACACAGAATATTATATACAGTTTGTAAGGACCCAGCATAGGAACCAGCAGGCGGTGCGACCCTGGTTATAGAGACTTTTTAAAGTTACATTTGCACACTTAGAAAAAGCCCAGAAGGAACCAGACCATGAAACACCCACCACGCTTCTCAGGTGTGTGACCAGGAGTGATTTCTGTCTCCTTCATCCTCTTTTCTCTATTTTCCAAGTTTCTCCTGAGCGTGGATTACTCTCATAATGATAAAAAGCAATTCGATTTACAGGGACATGTGAGCACTCGGGTTCCAGTATGCAGGCTGTGGCCAGGTGGGCCAGGTGAGCCAGGTGAGCCAGGTGGGCCAGGTGGGGCCAGTGGGCCACGTGGGCCAGGTGGGCTAGGTGGGGCCTGTGGGCCAGGTGGGCCAGGTGGGGCCTGGTGGGCCAGGTGGGGCAGGTGGGCCAGGTGGGGCCAGTGGGCCAGGTGGAGCAGGTGGGGCCAGTGGGCCAGGTGGGGCCAGGTGGGGCCAGGTGGATGGGACCCACACTTCTTTGCCCTGGGCTGACTTTCAGGGCTTGGGACAAAGCCTGGGCGACCCAACTAGCCTTGTGCCAGCTGAAAAACGAACACAGCGGCCGGGTCAGGAGAGGCCACATGCAGGGAGGACGCCTGGCTGCCAGCTTCTCGCGAGAGCCCGAGCCTCCTGTGAGCCACCTGCAATCGAGCTAAACACTGCGAGGGATCTCTCCGTTTTTTGAGGCCAGTGGCCGGAGCTCTCCCCCCCTCAGGCTCCCCCTTGGGTGGGGGGTTCCCATTCATTCTTCTCATGGTGCCTCCGGAGCACTCCTGCAGGGGAGGACACAGGTGGCCCCGTGGGGCAGCCGGAGACCTGGGGACAGTTTCCCGGGAGTCCCCGCAGGCCGAGAGTGAGGGGCTGGGTTCCGGCCCCCGCCTTGGGCTCCCCGTCTGTGCAGTGGGAGGACGGGGGGCTGAGCTTCCCTGGTTCTTCTTGCTGGCGGGGTGCCCACTCGGCCCGGCCCGTCACTGGCTCCGGGGCCCCTAGACTTAGGAGAGGACCCGACGGGCGGTCCACTCCCTTCCCCTCCGCTCCTTGGTGACCTTAGTGACCCTCCCTCCAGCTGCGACAGCACTTTCCCCCTCTCAGCCAAGCCTCTCGGGGGCTCTGGGCCTCCTCACGCCCTCCCCTGGGGCCCGGGCGGCATGGGGGCTGGGGCCTCGCCGGAGAGTGGGGTAGGTGGTTTGGTGGGCGTGGAGACGAGGTGGGGACAGGTCACATAGGACCTTGGGTGTGGCCCGAGGCAGGGCCGCTGAGTGGGACACTCGAGAAAAGCAGCTCCTGGGGTGGTGAACGTCCTTGGGAGGCCTGGTGAGCGAACGTGACACCTTGGGGTGCAGGGGAGGAAGCACCCTTCTCTGCCGGGCGCGGCTGGGTGGGCACCGCAGGACTGTAACCTCT
>PVKZ01007700.1:0-15090 GCA_004027375.1 Macroglossus sobrinus | reverse complement strand
TTCAGAATCCCAGGCAGTGGGGGTGAGGAAGGCCTTGGGCAAGACAGGCCAAGCCCTTCGGGGACTCGGAGCCGGCCCCAGCGGAGCACTCGTGTGATGGCGGGAGACTTCTGCTAAGCTGCCTCGGTCGTGGTGGGCCGGCGGTCGCAGCGGGCTTGCTGACCCGCTGCCAGCCCGGAGGGGGACCCTGCCCTCGGGCTGCGTGGGGGTGCATGGGACCCAGGGGGCAGGGAACGTTCGTGGCGGTCGGGTGAGTGGCCGTGGCCGAGATCGCGCGTGCCATTGGGACAGCAGCCCTGCGATCCTCACACCTCTCCCTGTGGGCAGCGCTTGCTCCCATTTTGTGAGCGGGAAACTGAGGCTCACCCCGGGGCCACACAGGCGAGCCAGCGCGGGGCTCGACCCGACCTGCTCCAGGCCTGTGCCCTCGCCTGTGTGCCCCCGGAACCTCCGTTGGCACCTCCTCAAGGCCACTCTCCGTGTCTGGCCAGGGACTGCTGTACCATGGGGCTTGGGGACACCACTGAGAGCCCCCCGAGTGGGGAGAACCCTCCGCACCGGGTCCGAGGCCGGCTCTGCAGGACCTTCAGTCTGAGGGTGCACAGTGTGGGGGTGCAGTATCCGAGCTGCTCTGTGCAGCCCCGTGCCTCAGTTGCCCCCGTGGCACGAGATGACGGTCCTGACGGGGACTGGGCGGGGTGCGCACGCGTCGCCACACTTCCTGCCCCATGCCTCGCTGGCGGGGCCCTCCGTGAGGTGAGGAGGCTTGGGGGAGAAGAAGAACCTTCCACTCTAACCA
Source organism: Macroglossus sobrinus (assembly GCA_004027375.1). NCBI lineage: Eukaryota > Metazoa > Chordata > Mammalia > Chiroptera > Pteropodidae > Macroglossus > Macroglossus sobrinus. The sequence goes on along the minus strand of PVKZ01007700.1, from coordinate 14,291 downwards.
GAAAGTGAGGGATGCTGGGAGTCACGGAGAAGGTTCTGGAAGGCCCATCGAAAACGCACAAAATACGACAAGTTTTGCATCATCGTCTGTCCCCTTCCTCAGCTTCTTGGTTTGTCGTATCTTAACGGCTCAGTTGAAAAATGACCTGCTTTCTGCCTGACACCGGGTCAAAGGGCGTGCCACGGGCCGCATTCATCATCGTAACCGCCGTGTCACCCTGACGGTGCTGACCATTAGTTTCTGTCAGTGACTAAGTCACAGCTGGCTAAGGAGAGATGAGTGTGGGCTCAGAGGTCAGAGTCACAGGACCTGGGAATTGGATGAATTAGAAATTTGCTGTAGTTAACAAAAAATTAAATCACGATAGTTATAAAATATTCATCCATCCGGCTGGAGGAAAATGAAGGCCGATATTTAATCTCAGATTATATCACCTCACTTTGCATTTTTTATCATAGAGCAGGGCGGCTCTGGAACTCTGACAGGGCACTTGGGGACTTCATCCATTTCCGCAGATTAAAAATCCGCTCGTGAAAAAATTAATTGCCATTAAACCGCTCAGCAGAGGGAAAAATGTGCCCTCCAGGACCCATGTATTGACCTGGACCCTCTGGCGGGCGAATGGCGGAGCTGAGTGCCAGTGGAGGAGGGGCCCGTGGTGGGGGCGCCCTCCCTGCCGGCCCCCACCCCCGGGCCCCAGCGGAGGGGAGCAGTATGGCCATCTCTGGGCAGCTCCAGGGGCCAGGACAGGAAACCCACCCCGCTGGTCCTGTCCAAACCGCAGATGCCCTGAGTCAGCAGGTGCTGACCCCTCCCCGCCCAGCTCCCACAGTGACACGCTTCCATTGGTGTGGCTCTGTGAGGAGGTGCTTACGGATGGGGAAACTGAGGCACGGAGCTCTTAAGTCACTTGCCCATGTCCCATAGCTAGTGATGTGCAGGGCCAGAATTTAAAGTCAGGTCTGGGGCTCCTCAGACCAAGCTGTCCCCAGGGGCCTGGGGCTGGAAGGCATGGCCCTGGAGGGGTGGGTAAGGTCCCTAGAGGGAACTGGCCTCCCAGTCCTGTCCTGTCGGGGCATGGCTTATGGAGGACAAAGCCCTGGGGGGCAGGTCCTAGAGGGGTATGGCTTTACAAAGGGCGTGACTTAAAGAGGGTAGGGTCTTGGGGTCCTGTCCCAAAGAGGGTGTGGGCGGGGTGTGGCCCCAGGGGTCCTTCCTGGGGGCATGGCTCTCTGGGGCCCCTCCCCTTCCTGGCTGAGGTTTCTGGGTCTGGGCCCTCAGCAGGAAGGAGCCAGGTCCAGGGGCTGCGTCCTGCCGAGGCCCCTGACCCTGTCTGGCCCATGGCGGTCAGCTCTGGATGGTCTCTGCGGTAAGGCGCGTTGCTGGGCAGAGACGCCCTCTCCATGGGAGGCTGACCTGGGCGGTCTTGCTTCCCTGTGGTCTGCCCTTGGCTGGCCCCGGGGGGAGGCTCGGCCTGTGTGTCTCTGGGTGTGTCTCTGTGTGCACGTGAGTGTGTGTACACGTGTGTCTCTGTGTGCATGTGTGTATGTCTCAGTATGTGCATGGATGCACATGCCTCTGAGTGTGTGTCTGCATGTGTGTCTGTCTCCGTATATGTCAGTGCGTGTCTATGTGATGTGTGCATCTCTGCACGTGTCCGTGTGTGCACACGTGTCCGTGTGTGCACGTGTCTGTTTCTGCGTGTGTTTATGCATGCCTATGCGTGTCTCTGTGCATGTGTGTGCATGTGTGTATCTGTGTGTGTGTCCGTGTGTGTGTGTGCGTGTGTTAAAGGCTGGCCGCCGCTTTCTGTCCCCGTCAGGGCCCCCGTGGCTGGGTTTGTGATGACTGGGGCTGCCGTTGACATTTGGTGAATGTGACCTGGGGTTATGAAATGAAACCTTGATAAATGGCGTTTACTACGTGGCAACACTCATTAAAGAGAGTTTGTGTTGGGGTGCAGTCCCTGAGACCCCTTGTCATGCCTGCCTGGTCGTCTGCATTGATCCCCCACCCCTGTTGTCACTGAGTCTCACCAGATTAATTTATTTGGACCAGCTCCGGCATCCCTCTCCCGCCCACCCTCCCTGCTGGCCGGTGGCTGTGTTAGTTCCGTTGTCGTCGTCGTCGTCATCGGCCAGCATTTACTGAGCCTGGGCCTGGGCTGTGACTTTACAGACAAAGCCGCACACAGCGGATTTTCTTAGTGTTTGCCGAGGAGACTGAGGGTCGGAGCTGTCAGGCCATTTGGGGACCCAGCCCTGCCCCGTGCTGGCTGGTGGCGGACACTGTGGCTTTCACCGTGAGCCCCGTGGGAGCCTGCGGACTGGTCTGACAGCGTGGAGCCGCCGTCCGCCCCCCGCCCCCCAGCTGGCGTTCGGGGGCCCTGGCACCGGCCGTGCGTTCTCTCTGTTTAAGATTCCGAGCTGGTCGGTGTCCATGCCTGGAGGAAAGGACCAGCTCTGGTGAGGGAGCTGCTGGGGCCCCCGCCCGCCTGCACCCGGCTCCAGAGCGAGGCGCCCCCGAGAGGCCTGGCCCCAGGCGCAGAATTAGGTACCTCGTGCCTCCGCCTCGGGCTGCACCCTGCTCTGCCGCGGCTTCCGGGGGTGGGCACTGAGGGGGTGCGTCTCGGTCCCCATGCCACCTGGGGAGGAGGTGGTATCGGGGTGCGGGGTGGCACCTCTACCCCGGGGACCTGTCAGATGCCCTGTGAACCCGCCATCAGACAGAGGGCTTTGGGAAACCGCCCTGTTTCTGTCCCCGAGAGGCGCACTTCTGGCTCCCGGGAGGCGGGGCCCGGCCGGCCCGGCTTTGCCAACTTAGTGGCAGAGGTGCCTCCTATAGAACCCGTGCCCCGATTTGTGCCCAGTTTTCTCCGGGTGCTCAGGCAGTCCCGAGTCACCCAATGTGGCACTGGCCTCCTGATGATGAGTGCAGAGACCAAGGGGGCGGGGGGCTCCCCGGGACCGGAGTGCGGGCGCCTGTGGGCGGGTCCTCTACGCCTGGACTCCCCACAGGTCCTGCCGCTGCTGTGACCGCCTGTGACGACAAGGAGGCTGCAGCTGCTGAGAGCATCCCTGTCCGTGCCCGGACGCCCAGCCCAGCCCCGGTCCGTGGGGGCCCGCACGTGCCCACCAGCATGTCCCACCCGACTTGCCACGACCAGCACGCGACCATCCAGTCCGCGATGGCCATCCTCCGAGAACTGCGCCAGCAAATCCAGACGGGGCTGGAGCTGGCCCGAGACCGCCCCGTGAGGGGCGGGCGTGAGCACCGGCTGCGGGACCTGACCGGGCGGGGGCACCAGGGCCCCTGGAGCGTCCCCGCCGTGCAGGGCTCCTCCAGCAGTCCCCGGGCCACGGCCGAGGGGCCGCGCGCCTGGGAGAGGGCTGGGGCCTTCGCCGCCAGGCCGCGCTGGAGCACCTTGGCCCGCTGGGAGTCCTACCCGCAGAGGGCCTGGTCGGCCCAGGCCCGGGACCCCTCCTTGCAGAGGCCTGGGAGCCCCCACGAGAGGCCGGCCCCCTTCCCTCTCCGGCCCTGGAGCGCCTCGGCCGGCCAGAGGCCCCAGGCCGCCTGTGAGGACTGGGGTGGCCCTGCCAGAGTGTCGTGGAACGCTCTGGACAGGCGGGGCGCCCCCGCCCAGCGGCCCTGGAGCAGCACCCCCACCCAGAGGGCCGACACCCCCTGCCAGGGCAGCAGGGCGAAGCACAGCTGGCCGCGGCCTGCCCCGGCGGCCCCCCGCGTCGCCCCCGGGAAGGAGCACGAGGCCCGGCGGCCGCCGCCCTGCCCCAAGCCGCGGGGCTTCCTCGGCCACCCCTACAGCTCCGAGACCCTGCGCGACTTCATGCGGCAGAAGGCGCAGGCGCGGCGGCAGCAGGCGCTGGAGGAGAAGGCGGCCGCCCTGCAGGCCGTGGAGCTGCGGAGCCAGAGGCTGCGCGACGTGCACCGGAAGCAGCGGGAAGCCATGCTGGGCAAAGCCCCCTCGGGCAAGGTGGTCCCCAAGAAAGCCTTCCCCGTGGTCTCCCAGACGAGCCCCGGCATCGTGACCTTTGTGCCCCATTCTGCACAGTGCAGGGTACGCCCCCGCCCCCCACCCCCCACCCCCCACCCCCCCAGAGTCCCGGATGCCCGGCGCTGGCCGCCTCTGTCCCAGCCCCCAAAGAGGCGGCCCCGAGGGGTCCCACCTGAGCCCCCCGGGGGAGGCCGGGGCCAGTTCCGAGGGCCTGTGTTGGGGTGTCCCGGCCCTGGCTGGGGCTCTGACCGCGGCGTCCTCCGTGCAGGGCCTGGAGGCCCCCGGGAGCCTGGGGCCGCCTGTGCTGCAGTGGAGCAAGGTGACCTCCGGCATGGTGCTGGGGGACCAGGAGGCCCCAGGCAGGTGCGTATGCAGGTGCAGGGCTGCTCAGAGCCGCGGCTTCACCGAGGGGACCCCGCCGCCTCCCACGGGTTCCCCAGCTCCTCGGCGGCGTGGAGCACAGCACCTCCATCTCGCTCCAAAACGTTCCATCACCCAAAGGACAGCCCGCCCCCGCTGTCCCTGGTCTGCTTCCCTCTGTCCCCACACTGCACACGGGTGGAATCCTGTGACCCGTGGCCTTTGGCGTCCTGCTGCTCTCACTGAGCACGTGCTCCAGGTTCGTCCCCGTCCCAGCCCGTGTCAGGACTCGCTCCCCCGTAGGGCCAGACTGTGCCGCGGTGTGGACGGACCACAGTTGGCTCGTCCGTGGGCAGCTGATGACGTCGGGGCCTTCCTTTGCCACGGTGACGGGTGCTGCTGTGGACCGTGTGAGCCCCGGGCAGACACCTGCTGGGGAGGGGACGGTGCCCGGTCCCACGGTGACACCACGTGTGACTCCCGGAGTGGTGCCATATGTGTTTGGCGTTGGCCGAGCCACTGTGCGCCCCACTGGCAGTGCGGGGTGTCAGCTTCTCTGCCCTCGCCCATGTGTATTTTGCTTTGTTTTTGTCTTGTTTTTACGGCTGTGCATTCTCGTGTCGCCAGGGTGGCTGGTCTCCAAGGCCTCTCCTGGTGGATGCAGGAGTCTGCGGCCCTCCTCCCCGCTTCGCTGTGTGTCTCCACTGGGTGCAAACGCACAGCTCGGTGGCATCAGGTGCAGTCACACTGTATGTGGCCGTCACCACCGTCACCTCCAGGACTTTCTTATCTCCCCAGCTGGAACTCTGTCCCCGTTAAACTCTCACTTCCGGCCCCTCCCCCAGCCCAGCCCTACTGCCCACTTCCTGTCTCTGCATCTGACTCTCTGGGGACCTCCTGTGAGTGGGGTCCCACGGGACGTGTCCTTCTGTGACCGGCTCGTTTCACTGAGCACCGTGTCCTCCAGATCCATCCATACTGTGTCTGGTGTCAGGACTTCCTTCCTTTAAGACTGAGTGACAGTCCACTGTGTGGCTGGGCCCCATCTGGGGTACACTGTCCTCTGGGTGGACCCTGTGGCTGCTCCTGCCCCTCGGCTGCTGGGAGGGATGGCGCCGTGAAGGCGGGTGTGCCGGCCTCACCGAGAGACCCTGCTCTGGTCCCCGTGGGGTGGCCCGGGAGCAGGGCTGCCGGTCACGTGGTGGCTCTGTGTCACCTCTTTGGCGCTTGCACACGGTGTGCATCTGGGCGGCACTTTGCGCCACTGACAGGGCTCGGGGCTCTGATTTCTCCGCGTCCTCCCAGCACTCGCTAGTGCCCCGTCTTTCCTTTCCAGCAGTGGCGTGAGGTGGTGTCCCGCCGTGGTGTTTTTCCTGCATTTTCATAACCGAGCGGCGATGTTTAGCCTCTGTGTGTGAGCTCACTGGCTGCCCCACGTATACCTTTGGAGAATTTTTTATTCAAGTTTTGTATTTTTTAAAATTATTATTTTTTGTTGTTGTAGTTGAGTTGTAAGTGTTCTCTATGTATTTTGGATTTCAACCCTTATGGGATATAGCAGCGGTCCCCAATCTGTGTGACACCAGGGACCAGGGCTCCTATGAGAATCTAGTGCCTGAGGACCTGAGGCGGAGCTGAGGCGGGGATGCTGGCGCGGGAGCGGCTGCGAATGCAGCTGAAGCTTCGCTGGCTCAGCCTGCAGCTCGCCTCCTGCTGAGTGGCCCGGGTCCTGACAGGCCACAGATGGGTACCGGTCTGCAGCCCGGGGTTCGGGGCCCCCTGAGACGTAGAGTTTGTAAATATTTCCATAGGTTGCCTTTCACTCTGTCGATTGTGTCCTTTGAGGGGTCCCGATTGTCTGTTTCGTTGCCTGTGCCTTTGGCATCGTACCCGAGAAACCATCCTCCGCCGTCCTCGCTCTTTCTGGCAGCCGTGTGCGGTCACGCGGTCACCCGCAGACGCTGTGAGCAGGCGTTGGTCTGTCCCAGACGCTCGTCCCTGCTCGCGTGCGGGGCCCGCTGGCACCGGAGACGGAGGGGCCTGACCCCGGCACCCTCTCCCCGCAGCTTCTGCCTGTGCCTCAACAGAGCCTTGAACCACGTCGACCCCCCGGACGCGGGAGCCCCCCAGGAGGGCTGGGACGGCGCCCCGCTGCTGACGTCTGCCGGCTCCCCCCAGGGCCCGCTGAGGCTCCGGGACCTGAGCGTGCCCACGCGCTCCCTGCGCTCCCCGCGCCCGGGGCTGTGCGTCTACCTGGACCCCGAGGAGGCGGAGCGCCTGGGCACGCCGGGGCCGCTGCATTTCCGGTACAAGCACGCGCGGCTGCAGGCCCTGGAGACCATGGCCAACATCCTGAAGCAGCGCATCGACTCGCTGACCGCCAAGCTGCTGCAGTCCGAGACGGCGGACACCCCCGGCGACCCGGGCTTGGACCCCCCGCCCTCGTGCCCCAGCCTCGCGCCCGCGGCCCCAGCGTGCTCCGGAGCCCTGGTGCCCAACGGGGGCGGAGGGGCGCCCTGGGCCTGGGCGGACGCGCGGGCGGGGACGCTGCTGTCCCCCACCTGCCTGCTGGATGGCGAGACGCCCCTGTGGAGCCCTGCCTGGGAGCCGTGGCGGAGCGCGAGCCCGGGCAGCCCCCTGGACGGCAAGCCCCCAGGTAAGGCCGCCGCTGGGCCACGGGGCCGCCAGCCCCGTGGGGGAGCCGAGGGGCCCGGAGCCTGCTCTGTGCACGCTCCTCGCTGTCCTCTCCGTAAAGGGAGGCGCGGCGACAACGCTGCCGCTGGGGTCCCGGCCACTTGGGGCAGTGATTGATGTAGGTGACAGTCCTGGAACAATTCTCTATCGGCTGCAGCGGTCGTCACTCTTGTCTCTGGCTGGAGGAGGGTGTGGCCTGGTCCTGAGGCTAATGGGCCGACACCGCCCCACCCAGCTCCCCAAGGACGAGGGGCAAGAGCACCGCTGGGTGCCGGGGTGGAGCACTGAGGCCGCGGCCCTCCTGCTGCGGGCGGGCGCCCCTCCCTCGCTCCGCGGGACCGGCAGCCCCTCCCCCTGGGCTGCTGCCTGAGAGGTGAGGTCCCCGCTCTGTCTCTCCGAAGGTCTCACGGAGGACGGCTGTTCGGAGCTGGACAGGAGGCTGGCGAGAAACGCGGCTTCGTTCCAAGCCCTCAGCCCCTTCACGGGGAGGTAAGCCGCGAGCGCCGTGCGCGTTGGGCCGTGTCGCACGCTGCGGGGGCTGCCCTGCGCCCAGGGCGCAGCCACACTGGCCAAGGCCGGGAGTCGGGGCGTGTCCAGGCCCGGCGGGGGAGTGGCATGGCCCAGTCCGCCGTGCGGGCTCCGATGCCACCAGGCGGGGCGGGCGGCCGGCTCACCCAGCGCCTCTCAGACGCCTCTGCTGGCGCCCCTGACCCAGAGCCCCGCGGACCAGTGCGCTGCCCCTGGGACATGCCCCCTGCACCGGCTCTGGGCCCCGTGTTCCTGTGTCCGCGTGTGACTGGCAGGCTGCCTGCACCCAGGTGACAGTGACGCGGGCGGTCCTCCATTCAGCGCTGCGTCCACGTCCGAGTTGTCAGGGCCACCCGTCCACAGGCACTGCGCCTTCTTGCCACTTCCACCCCCCGCGCTGCCTGTGGCCTTCTCAGGGGCCCGCGTCACACGTGTCCCTTCCCTGGGGACACTGGGTCCAGTTGCACAGAGACGGCCGGCTGGGGCACTAGTGGTCCAATCGCTGTTCCTTCTTGTCCTCTGTGTCAGTAGCCAGTGTGCTGCTCTGTGCCCGCGCCCTCAGTCCTGACTCACCCTCGGGGGGGGTCCTTCCTGCCCCAGCCCAGACTCCGTGCAGGGAGCTGCTTCCTTGCCAATGCGTGACCGTCCCCGAGCGGCTGACGTCTTCGGGGTTCACAGACGTGCTCGGCCCACGCCTGAGGGACTCCCCTCGCTACCCCAAGAACCGTTCCTCCAGCCCCGTCTCCCGCCTGCCTGTCCGGTGTCCTGACACCAGACCCGGTGCAGGCCCTGTCCTGCCTCCCTCAGTGGCCAACGGCGCCCTCCTGGTCCCCAGCCCCTCCCCGCCCCTGGTTCCCCTCCCTGGCATACCACATGGCCCCGAAGTTCTCCATCCAACCTCGGCCCCTCTCACCTGTCTGCCCTGAGACCCAAGCGCCCTGGGCAGTGGTCCCCAGCCTGGTCCCAGGCAGTGCCTCCCTAGGTAGCCTGCGCTCACCTTCTTGGGGACCCCAGGCTTGACAGCTCAGAGCTGAGGGTACGGGGGCTCTGGAGGGGGACACGCTGGTGGTCAGTCTCCAGGAGGTTGGCCTTGTCCATAGTCCGTACCAGCCAGAGCCCGCTGGGCACACCTGGCAGGGATGCCAGGGGTCCCATATCCCGTCACCTGGTCCGCCCGGCCTGGCACCTGGGTCGTGGTGTAGGGCTTATTAACAGCGAGCTAGAAGTGGGCACGGAGACGGTGGTCGGGGCAGCTGTGGAGCAAGAGCTAGAAACCATGGAGGCCGCCTCCCAGGGCAGAGGTGGCCTGACACCCCCTCCACGCTGGGCAACCCCAGGGGGTCAGTGCGAACCCCAGGTCTGCCTTTAAGCTCTTGACCTTGGGTGATCCCCACCCCCACCAGCCTGAGTCTTCCGCAGGAAGTAGGGGGTGACGCATCCACCTCAGAGGGTCGGTTTGCCGGAGCACCCTTCCACCCTTGGGCGACCCCCCGGGATATTTCCCTGCCCGCCTGCCTCTCCCTCCCGTGGCCCCAGAGGCCCCGCCCACTCTGCCGTCCCGAAGCCCTGTGCCCCCCACCCATGAGCAGTGGGCCTGGTTTTGCCCGGGTCCCACCCACAGCCCAGCCTCGGCTTCTCTGCTGGGACCGAACTGCTGCGGCCAGCAGGGGGCAGCATCGGGCTTTCTTGCTCGCCCCTATTTCTCCAGTCCTTCGGGAGTGGGGGGCGGGGAGAAGCCAGGTGGGCACCCCGCATCTGTGCGTGCTGCTGTGATGGCCCGCAAGGCCCAGGGCCCGGGTGGTCTCGGAGCAGAGGGGTGGTCCCGCCAGGCATCCCCCCACACCTGGGGCCCTCCCAGCTGGTGGGCACCGCCCTCCTCCATGCCCAGGACCAGGCCCGGGCAGAGCGGAAGTCATCACAAGGTGTGCCCAGGTGCCCCAGCGCCCTGGAGCTCGGGGAGCGGCCCCAGGCCGTGCTTCCTAAAGCAGCAGCCTCCGCTCACTGCTTCGTGGGCCGCAGCTCTGCGGCCAGGCCCCTGGTCATCTCGGCTGCTGCCCACGCCCTAGGACAGCCAGCCACTGTCCTGGGGTGGGTCCTCTACCCCGTCTCTTCCCTGCTGGGACCACGGCATGCAGTGCAGCCTGGGGGCCAGCTTGTCACCACCACCGTCTAGGGAGGACACCGGGCTGGGCCCCCGGCATCTCTAGAAGGAGGGGTAGGGGTGCGGTTGGGGGCCCCTGGCACTCCCACAGCTTTTGGCACTCCGGGAGACGTGTTCTCACTCTCGTTTTAGAGATGGGGAAACTGAGGCTTAGAGGAGAGCTTTGCCCCGGTCATGTGCTCGTGGGAGGGCAGCCGAGGTCCAGGCGAGGGCCTGGGCTCGAGCCCACGGGTCCCCCACTTCTCCTGTCCCCCATCAAGCTGCTCTCCGACGGTTCCCTGAGAGCTCGTCAGAACCGCGAGGCCCCTGGCCCACCCGGCCCCCCTGAATCCGATGCACCGGGAGTGGAGGGTGACTGGTGTTTTCATGAGTCCTCCAGGTGATTTGGGGGCACACTGGAGTCTGGGAACTACTGCCCTGGAAAGTCTAGACCAGGAGTCAGTGAGCCACAGCCCTGGCCCCTGCCCTCCTGCCCACCGGCCGTGTTTGTAAATAAAGTTTTATCAGCACACACCCACGCCCACCGTTTGCATAATGGGAGTGGCTGCTTGCCAGCTCCTGTGGCAGGCCACGCCCAGTCCTGTCCACAGAGGTGGAGATCGCGTGGCCCACGGGGTGTAACTATTAAATATTTACCATTTGGCCCTTTACGGGAAATGTTTGCTGCCTCAGCTCTGAGTAACGAGGGAACGTTGGCTCATTCGTGGTGTTCCTCTAAGGCCTCGCGGACATGGCTCTTCCCCGCCATCTCCTGATCTGCTTGGCGAGGCTGGCACCCTAAGATCAGGACTGGGAAGGAGGAGCGAGAGGGAGCCCAGGGCAGGACCTGCCGTCACCTGGTCCCTCCTCTCCCTGCCGGGACGAGTGTCCCCAGGTTGTCCGGGCCCCTCCACTGTCCCCCGGGCATCTCTCAGCCCGAGGGCTGCTCCCTCTTTCTGGAACACTCTCCCATGACATCCCCCCTGCAAGGCGTGAGCTTTGGGGGCGGGGTCTGGGCGGTGGGCCCCGGGCACACGGCAGGTGCTGGACAAATGCCTGTGGACAGCGGGCCCCTGGAGAAGGGCCAAGTCCCCCACACCCCGTGTCCACAGCCATGGGTACGGCTGGTGTCTTTGGTCACTCAGGTGGGCTCTGGGTGGCTGTGTGCCCTACATAGGGACGCGAAGTGGGGCCACCATGCACATTGCCAATCCAAGCTTGGCCGGCGTGGCCTTGGGGCAGAGGGCGCTCTGACCCCGGTCCCAGTACCTCGGTGCCCGTGGGAGCCCCGCCTGCGTGGGGGACAGCTGGTCCTCCCGCGTCTGAGCGCAGAGCCCCAAGCCACTGCTGCGCAGACGTGGCCATGAGCCTGGGACACTGCAGGTGCCGGCATCTCCAGGCCCCACCTGCTCCCCCTGCCCTCCTGGCCCTCTGGTCACAGGCCTGTCCCTCGTAGGCCTTTGGCCCTTGGGTCCTGCCTCAGATGCCCTATGGGTATGTGAGCTCTGTGGGCCGGGGGGAGCCCAGACTCCTGGCAAGCTGCCCCACCTCAGGACGTTTGCGGCCCCGTCCTGCTCACACGTGTGTTTGCGTGTCCCCAGCTCACACGGGGTGGCAATCCCGCCGGACCCCACCTGCTGCTCCCTGTGGCTGGAGGAGACGCCGGCGGCCAGCGGGGCGGGCCTGGTCACACCCTGGACCACACAGAGCTGCGGTAAGGGCGAGCCTGCGGCCAGGCCCTGGGCCGTCTGGGCGGGTGGCCGGGGAGGCCCGCACGGGGCCCCGTCCACTGTCTGGCGCTGCGGCGAGGCCCTGCGGGTGTAGATGGAGCCTTGGCTACGTGAAGACCGTCCACACTTCAGATCTTCTGCTCTGTGGAGAGCGTCCACGCTTCAGTATTAAAGTGTTTAGGAGGCTTCTGGGCCCCGGCTGCTTGCTCTGTGCACTTGCCACACCTGTTGTCACCGGTATTTGCCCGAGGGACATGCGTCTTGTGTGTACCCCAGCCACCTGCCTCCCCCTACTTGTACCTGCCCGTGGGTGGTGGGTGGGGAGGTGGCATGGCGCTTCGCTTCGGGCAGGGGGTGGGCAGCCCCAGCTGGAACCCCTAAAACCCCTTGGGCACATGAAACAGCCGGGACAGAGAAGGGCGTCCTCCCAACACCCAACGAGGACACCGACAGTCACTGGTGGCCCAGAACCCAGGCGTCTGGATGGCGTGGGCTTTCCCACTGACTCATTCCCTCGAGGAATACCCAGTGGGTGGCCTGGGCGCAGGGCAGCAGCCCCTTCTGCAGAGCTGCTGCTCCCCACAGGCACCTGGCTGGAGGCTGCCCCGTCCCCGCTTGCTGTGAGGCCTCGGGGTCCCGCGGGGCCTTCCAGAGAGGAGACAGGGTAGGGCTGCCCCACCCCCCCAAGACGGTCCCTCCTGGAGCCTCTGAGGTCTGGTCTGGGCAGAGCTGTGGGCGGTGGCCCGGGGCCTGGCAGCTTCCCCAGGCTGAACCAGGTGGGGCCGGTGCCAGGCCTTCTGGAGAAGACTGCTCCCCTCCCTGGCTCTGCCTGCAGGCTGCCTCTCCAGGTGAGAGCAGGCTGGTGATGGCATAGGGCTCTGTCCCTCCTGAGCCCCCGCTGCCCTCCGCTCCCCTGAGCAGGGCATGGCAGGGCAGGGCAGGGCCCGCCTCTCTGTGCAGACTGGAATTCTCAGGCCACAGGCAGCCCCCAAGAGTTGTTTGACATCTGGGCCGCTCTACCTGGCCGAGAGCTGGATCTCAGGCAGCCAGAAACCAAGCTGCGAGCACAACGCAAAGTGCCTGCACTGGGCTTAGGTCAGACACCTCCTCCAGGAAGCCTCCCGGATAACTCTCAGGCTGGGTCAGGTGCTGCCACTCACCCTTTCGTATTCTGCTCTGGGGGTGTCAAACTTGTGTTTGTGCTTCCGTCTCCATGGCCCACGAGGACGTGAGAGCCTGGCTCCCATTTCAGTCCCGGCTCCTGGGGGAGCGCCTGCCACGTGAGGGGCGCCTGGGGAATATTCGCTAAAGGCATGAATGAACTGAGTGCGCCGGACCAGGCGCCTGTGTCACGTGGTGTCCCGTTGGTCTCGCTGTGCCCTGGGGACAGATCCTGTCCTCACGTCCACATTTATGGAGAAGCACCCCGATGCTCGGAGGGGCACCCCCCTCCCCAACCAGTAACTGGGAGAGCGGGGATTCGAACTCGGCCCTGAGTCAGTCAGCTCCCACTTTTATGGATGGACGCAGCGTGGTCTGATAGAACTTTCTAGATCTGAACATCAGGCACTACCGTCCAAGAGAGCTTTCTGGACTCAAGCAAACGTCTCAGCCGGGGCCACCCACAGAACTAAGTAATAGCGTTTGTGGAACCCTCGTCAGATCCTCGGCTGCCGGGCACTTTGGGGTGACCTGTGGTGCTGGGGTCTTGGGTTCCTTGCCGGTTGTCATCGGAGCACTTGGGGAGAGAGACCAGTGTCATTGTCTGCTTAGTGGGGTCGCTCCAGGGGCTCAGCAGGGTCACTCCGGCAGGTTCTGGATGGCAGGTGGTTGGCAGGCCATGGCCACGCCCATTTCTGGGACAGCTTGCCTCCTGTTGGGTGACAGCGCGGGGCACACAGCCCCTCGCTGCTGACCTGTCAGGGACGCTGGTGTCGGAGCTGGCCAGGAACCCCCTCTCCTCAGGTGGAGGGCTCGGGCCTCGGGCCTCTGGAGCTGTCCGGTGCCTGGAGGAGGGTCGGCGGGAGCCCAGGCCGGTGGGCTTGGTGGCGACCGGGCACCTCCCCTGGCTTCAGCCACTCTCAAGGCCACAAAACAAAGGCATGAGAGGGTTTCCCCTTCTCCAGGGCCCTTCGGCTCAGGACAGACACCTTAAGCCAATTCCTGAGAGTTTTCACTCCCAGCGAGGAGGGGAGGCCCCACCAGCGCCCCCCAGATGCGCAGTGCACGTCCGGTGGCCACAGCCCTGCTGCCCGCCAGGCCTGGCACCCCTCGGAGTTTCTCGGTTGCCATGGGAACGCCGGGGCAGTGGGGGCTGTTGCTCACAGCTCTCCCTCTGCTCGGAGCACGGGAGCCCCGCTGCTCGGCTCCCGGAAGGAGAGCACAGCGGAGGGACACTGCGGCCGGCACACTGGCCGGCGGTGACTGACAGCTCATCTGAGTCACCGGGAGGGCTCTGCCGTCCGCAGACGGGGCCCGAGCCCCAGAGTGAGCCGACCGTCCCCCGTGGCCGCCTCTGCCCGCTCTCTGCAGGAACCAGGCCAAGATGGGGGTGCGGGACGAGGAAGGAGCACGTTGGCCGACCCCCAGCCATGGAGTTGCCCCAAGAAGCAGCTCCCATAGGGCCAGGAGCCAACAGCATGCAGGGCTGAGCCGGGTTCTCGGGGGCCACCGAAGGGCAGAGGACCCCTCCGCTGACTTGGGGACTGCGCAACCCCAGGGAAGGCGGAGGGCCTCGTGCCCACAGTCCGGAACGAAACCCTGGGGACCGCGCCTCGTGTTAACACGCCCGCCGCACAGCCATCACTGCTCAGGGACAGCAGTGGCC
>PVKZ01007699.1:0-20857 GCA_004027375.1 Macroglossus sobrinus | reverse complement strand
CCCCGCCCAGCAACCCCAGACCACAACGAGACACCGCGCTCTGGGCCCTGCGGACCCCTCTGAGCTGTCCGCCTCTGTGGTGCTGAACTTGGAGGCGGCTGCAAAGCGCCCACAGAGGGCTGCTGGGCTGCCACTGCCCTCCAGGCCCGAGGTCCTCGCCTCACGACCCGCTGCAAGAGGCCGGTCCTGCCACCGAGGTGACACTCTGCTCTTGGTGGCTGCCGCCTGCCCCAGCCACAACGTGCTCTCTCAGGCCCTGCCCCTGAGCCTCTCTGCCCAGGGCAGGGACACAGGCCCGGCGGTCTGCCCCAGCTGCAGGGAGAGGGGACCTGCCGAACAGCTGGTGAGTGTGGCCACAGACTCAGCCAGGCCGGTGCCACCCAGCCGGGCTCGTCACCCAGAGCCATGGAGACACACCCCGCCCACCCGGACACAGCTCCGGCAACTGCCAGTCGCCCAGCCAGTCGCCCAGCCAGTCGCCCGGCCGCTCGGCGCCTCGGCCCCCAGCCCCACGTCGCGGGGAGCTGCGTTTTCCACCACGTGCAGATCTGTGGGGCCCGCTCAAGTGTCTGTCGTGCCGTTTTCCTGCGGCATCAGCTCGCCGTGTCTCTGCGACACGTGATGGCGATTTCTATGGCATTTCAAGCCTTCATCGCCGTTACGTTTGTTAAGCTGGTCTGGGTGCGCTCTCGTTGAGGTGATGTCTGGAATTGTTTTGGGGACACGAACCAGGCCATGTGAGATGGACAACCCAACCGCTAAATGCTGCGTGGGTCCTGGCCGAAAAAAAATTCGCACGACTCGTGTCATTGCAACCGTCGCTGTGCTGCGGTGGCCTGTGACCCAGCCCGCCGCGCCTCTGCCTGTGACTCCGCACTCACGCGCTCGCTGCTCAGCTGCTCATGCCTAGAACGGGCTGAGGCTTGCCACGTGCGCCCCGGTGCGAACTTACCGCGATCAAGATTAAATGAGAGTTTAAGGCGACATTTTAAAACATCAAAATTTATGCAGAAGATCCAAGGTAAACAAAATGCCAAAACCTTAAGTAAAGACGGGATTGGTGTCGCTGAGCTTCCGCTTTGCCCGGGCTCCAGCAGGGCGGGGCAGGGTGCTGACAGCCCCACGGGAAGGAAGCACGCGCACAGGTGCCTAACCAGGTGCCACAACGGACAGATGTTAACTAGGAGGTTAACGTCCTCGCCGCCCAGCTCCAAAGAAACACGCTGGGCTTCGAGAGCAAAACACAGGCGCCGCCTGAAACCCTACGGCCCTTGCCGTCCGCATGCTGGTGGCCGCGCCCTGGGTCACCGCTTGGCTCCTGGACAGCGTCTACGCCTCAGGAAAATGAGAGACCCGATCCCGGGATCCGGGAAGGCATGCCCACAGAGCCCACGGCCACCTCCGCCTCCGTCTCCAAGGGACACCCGAGCCTGGGGGCCCGGCTTCCCCAGAGCGCGTTATGGGGGGTCCAGCACGCGGCGTGGTCGTGAGCAGGAATGGAGTCCCAGTTGGGGGAGTGGCCCGGTTGGGGGAGGGGGGCCCCTGTCACCGCCATCAGAGTTTTAGACTGGCAGGCACCACCTGCTCTACTCGGGGAGGTCAACAGACATCCGAGCTCCTAGGGGTCGTCAGCCCACCCGGGTCACAGCGGGGAGGATGACAACGGTGGTGGAGGCACATTAGGAGCCCGGCGTGACCGGACTGCAGAGCAGGGGCCTGGCCCAAGTCAGACCCTCCTGCCACGTTTTGGATTTACTCATTCGGTCCCCGCCTCCTTTTAACTCTGAAGTGAGCAGGGCGCTGATGGCCCCGCCTGTGCTTTGCCTGGCCTGGACGGGTGCCGAGTGGACAGAGGTAGCCCTGCGCTGCACGCTGGGGTCGGGAGGACCTCTGCCCGGGCCCGGGGGGCAGCGCCTCCCGGAATGCCTCACCTTGCCACGTCCAGCCAGGAGCCTCACGGTCCTGCAGTCACTGGCCTTGTCCCCGTGCGTCCACCTCTGACTCAGCAGCTCACCCCGGAACTCATTTTCTGAGGGTCATAAGAAGACACCTAATGAATGTCAGCCGCGCGGCTGGAGGACGGAGGCTGGGGGCCCAGTCACCCTCACACCACCCCCGCCCCACCCCCCTGGCCAGAATCCCGGGGACGGAGACGGAGACGGAGACGGAGACGGAGACGGAGACGGGCGAGGCCGGGCCCCTGCGCCTCGGGGACGAGAGCCCCGGGCTCTGCAGGGAAACCGGTCGCTGGCTCCACCCCCCCCTGCTCCAGCCCCTCACCCGGCTCCAGAACCTTCCTCTGCTGCCCCCTCGCGTGAATGCTCCCGTCGAGGCAGCAGCGGCCGAAGGAAGACACCGCTGGACACAACAAAGAAGTGCACCGTGTCCCTGGTCCTGCCCGGCACTCCCCGTTTCCATGACGACCTGCTTTCCACGCGGCTCACAGGAAGGGTCATCAAGTAACGGATGATGAAACGGGAAGTGGAAACCGGCCCTCGTGTGCTGCGGAGGGCAGGTTGGGCAGGTCGGGCAGGTCGGGCACGTGCTTCCCGCCCACCCCACCGCCCCTCCTGTTTGGAGGCGCATCCCCGTCACTCCGGCCCGGGCAGCACGGCGGCCCCTGGCCACGGCGTCCTCTTACCTGGAAGGTCCCCGTGCCACTAAAGGGTCTCTGCTGACCTCCGGGGACACAGGCACAGAGCGAAGCCGAGTGGCTGTCTAGGGGACACCTCAGGCACAGTCTTCAAAGGGACGGTTTGGTCCCTACTGTGTCCCTCCCCCTCCCTGAGCTACAGGTCCCCTGGGGAATGAGGACCGGCCTGGACCACGGCGGGGTCAGCCGTCGGGCTCTCTGGGACCCTGACCCCACGAGGCATCGGCTTGGGGCACGTGGGGCCAGGCCCGCCCACAGGTGTGACAGGCCCGTGCGGACAGCACGAGGGCGTCACACAGGACGGCACTCACAGCAGGTGCGGCAAGGAGGGGACAGCCAGCCTCGGGTGGGGGCGGGGGCGAAGGGACCAGCCCGGCCACTGGTGCGTTCACACTGGGAGGCAGAGGAGCGCTGCCTGCCTGGGTGCTGGTGCGGGGAGCTGGAGGACACGGCGACAAAGCAGACGGGCCTCGCTAGCCACACGCGCCTCCCAGAGTGGGCGCCACCGCCGCGGCCCGCGGCCCTGCAAGGCTCACGCAGGGGTCACTGCAGAGGTCACGGCGGCACGCGGCCCAGGGCGAGGCAGCCACGGCACGAGTCAATGACAGCTGGGACGGCGAGGCTAAGATCCGGGGTCCGCGCCCCCAGCAGGGTCGTCCCTGCCCCGGGCACCCCGCAGGGTCCCAGAAGCCCCCCACCCTGTGCAACGCCCCCAGCCCTTTCTGTCCAGGTCTCTAGCAGGGGTGAACCGGCCGGGCCTCTGCAGAGGGGCCTCTGGCGATGAACAGCGCACGGTGCTCCCCCAACAGCAACCCCTGGGGGTCCCCACCACACCCACATCACACTCACACTCCACGCACTCCCCCTCTGCGCCCCCCAGAACCCCAGGCCCCTCCACACCTCCCCCATCCCCCCAACTCCTCTCTGACACGGGCACCCCACTCCCAGCAGCCGCGTCTCACGGGACTCGGGCTTCTCGCCAGGGAGCATGGACCGGGGGGGGCGTCTGGGGCCCCCAGTCTCGCCTCGGTCACTGAATGTCGGCAGAATCCGACCATTTCTGCCTCTCCAGCTGTTTCGTTTGTTTGCAAACACTGACCAACCGATTTTGAAATTCCTGTGGCAGTTTAGATACAGCCGTCTCACAGCACACACAAAAGTAATCTCAACGCAAGAGCTAAAACTCTCAGCAAGCAGGAGTAGGTCTCCCTGGCTTTGAGTTAGGGGCGGTTCTTAGATACGCCACCGAAAGCACAAGCAGTAAAAGAAAAAGTGGATACATCGGGCTGCAGCCAAGTTTTAAACGTTCGCACGTCAAACAGTGTTAATAAGTTGAAAAGACAACCCATCGACGGGGAGAGAATGTTTGCGCACACCTGGAGCTGAGACGGCACGAAACACGCCCAAGTCTGGCCGTCCGGAAAACGCACGTGGAAACCGCGAGCCCCCACTTCACGCGCACTCACGCGGCCACATCTGCTTTCAAACAAAACCGACCGTAACACGGGCCGGCCGGGCCCTGGACCCTCGAGGGCGGCACACGGCCAGGGCCGGGACAGCGCCTCGAGGCCGTGTGGCCCCCGGCTCCGCCCTCGGCACAGACCCGGGGCCGCGCGAAGCCCCTCGCGGCAGAGCCCGGAAAGCAGGAGGGGAGGTTGGAACAAACATGCAGAAACAATCTGAAGCCACACGAAACCAACCACAGGTGGCAGGAGACATGTTGGGGCCCACAGCTCAGAATCCCACACTCTGGGCCCAGGGACCCTCCGACCCCAAAGCCCGGAGGCGGGAAGATGGGCCCTTGGGGGTGTCAGGGGCCCACACCTGTCACGCGGCTTCTGGGAGGGGTCACGTCTCCGTGAGCTCAGTGAGGGTCCCGGACACCGAGGCCTTGGGGGGGCTGTGCCAGAAGCCTGCGTGGAGCGGACGGGTGGGCGTCTTAGGGGGCTTCCTCCCCTCACGAGCGGACAGTGGCCAGGAGCAGGGCAGGGCCCAGCAGCCGCCTCCTCAGCCGTGACCTTGCCCTTTGTGGAGCTTCGATTAGTGTCTGTCAGCAGACCCCGTGACGACACCCAGGTGTGAGGTCACTGGTTTACGTGGTGTCATCCCAGCAGCCCTTGCGGCCATGTCGCTGTCCCCCTGTGAGCGGTGACAGGCACTCTGGAGCGGCCAGTCTGCCCACTGTGCTGACACCTGGGCGGACACGGTCCTGGTGACCCGCTGGGTTCTGACGTCACTCGGGTGCTCAAACCCCTCCTCCACCCGGGGCTGACACCCACACTGGCCCCCTCCTCGCCCTGAGGGCCCCCAACACCCACACTTCGTGGGACTCCCCACGGCCCTCCTGGCCAGACCAGAACTGGGCTCACAGGGTGTGGGACAGGGCAGACCTCGCTGGCACGGCCTTGGGGCCGGCCCCTGCCAGTCCCAGCCGTCACTGCTCCCGAACACCGAGCGTCATCGTCACTCATTCATTCTCACCGCGGGGCCACCCAGTGCACACCGGACTGTTCGTGGGACAGGGCGTCCTCTGGAGGGGAGTTGTCCCCGTCCCTGCCCTGGGTGACCCGCGCCCGGCAGCTGGTCTCTCTGGCCACGTTTTGTTCTGTTTCCCATTGGGTGCTTCATCTGGGCGATGGCAGAGGGCAGAGGGCAGAGGGCAGAGGGCTGACGCCTGACGCCTGACACGTGCCTCCCGTGGCGCTGGGCAGCCCCGGTCCTCCTCGAAGCCGCCCTTCTCCCTCGCGTGTCCCGGGCCCTGCCGTCAGGGGGGCCCCTCGCTTTGCCTCCTCGTCTCCCGTCTCCGTTTCTCTGCTTCACTTTTCTAACTATTTACTTGTTTTATATTTTCTCTCCAAACTGGAGAAGAAAGACGTGGCGGGGTTAACCCTTCCCAAATGTCTCCCACCCCGGCCCCACCCCCATCTCTGCCCTGCCGGGCGCCTGGGCCACGGGCCGGGCTCTGGGACGGGCTCGGGGGGCCCAGGAAAGGCCCGGATCCGTGCTGCTTCTGTGCGTTGGACACTGTTTCCGAACCCACTTTTAACCGTGATCCGTTTGAGTCGGTAGCGGGGTCCGTGGGGCTCTGTGAGGAGTCGCCAAAGCAGCCGGCCCCACGCCCTCAGGCCCCTCCGCCCCGGGGCCAGTCCCCAACCCCAGCAAGGCCAAACCGTCCTGGCCGCGAGCGGCTCCCCCGACGCAGGCACTGCCCTCGGGGGG
The DNA here is from genome assembly GCA_004027375.1 of Macroglossus sobrinus. Lineage (NCBI taxonomy): Eukaryota > Metazoa > Chordata > Mammalia > Chiroptera > Pteropodidae > Macroglossus > Macroglossus sobrinus. Next base: position 14,985 of record PVKZ01007699.1, on the reverse strand, counting down.
CCTGACAGCGGTGCCCCCGGCCGTCCCTGCGCCCCTCGCTCGGCCCACGGGGCTGTCGCCGGCTCCGGGGTCTCGCGGTCTCCGCGGGGCGCTGGCCCCCCGCCCACGGCCCGGCTTCGGGCAGGAAACAAACACAGGGCCGGTCTCGCGCTTTTTCCTTCCACTTCTTAGAGCTGGGACCCAGGGAGACGCGGGATGAAGACGCCGCGCGGCCCGCGGCTGCGGGTCTGGGTGGGAGCGGGCGGGGGCGGGGGCGGGGGCGGGGGCGGGGCGCTGGCAACCCCTCCGCTTTGCACGCTCCCCTCATTATTTTGCTTCCACATCGGCCTCGCTGGTCCTTTCTCTGTTCGGTAAAAGCCAAACGCACGCCGTGTCCCCTAATCGCTCCAACAGCAGCTCACCGCCGAGAGAATAATACAGATGGGACCCCCAGCCTGCGCACTCGCTCGCCCATTTACATGCAAATGGTGACCTTTCACCCAGGCCGCTCAAAGCAGCGTTTCCTTAAAAATGCAAATGGCGTGTTGCAGGCAGTCTCACGTGCTGTGATTATCACCCCCCAGCCCTACCCGCACTGTGAAGAGCACAGCGAGTGATCACGACATCCCCACCAAATCACTGGCCGCTCCCCCCCGCGCCCGTCACTGTCAGAAGCCACTCAGCAGGGGGCGGGGCCCAGCCTGCGGGGGGGGGGGGGGGTGGGAGGTGCTCCTCCCAGGGAGGCCAAGGGTCCCGGGAGAGGCCCCCGGGTGCCAGCAGCTGGTCAGTCACCTCATGCCCGCCCGGTACGTGCTGGGCTTCGGCCCCGGGGGGACCAGCGGGGCACCTCCAGCCTGAGCTCCATCCAGGGTGCTCCTCGGAGGAGGACATGGGAGGTGTCCCCTAGGCCAGCAGGAAAAGCCGGGAAAAGGGGGGAAGGGGGCCAAGGGGCACGGACTCTGCCACCCCTCCCTCTCCCCTGACCAAGCCGGGCCAGGGGCCAGGTGTCACCTGCATCCACCTGCAGCACCCCGAGCCCGGGCCACCCCTAGGTGCCCAGGAAAGAGGTGGTGGACGGCCACGCCGACCCCTGGGCTCCTCACCGAGCCGCTGCCAGAGAGCGTTCAGAGCAGGGGCACGAGAGCTGACGTCTCAGGGGTGCAGACGGGGCGCAGAGCGAGACAGGCAGTGGGAGGGGACGGGGCCAGCGCAGGCCGCGTCCCACGGGCGGTCCCTCCCTCCAGGTCTTTGGGGCCTTCTCCGGAATCCTGGTCCCACGCCACTGGTCCCTGAGTCCCGGGCCCCCTGCGTGACTCGGCGCGGTCTGCCCAGGAGCAAGGGAGATGGCCACTGCCCGCCCCGAGGGCCCCCTTGGCCTGGGCTCCTGACGGCACGCGCCCAGGACGGGCTCTCGAGCTGAGGCCCGGCGACGGGCTCGGGGCTCCCGGGTGTGCCCTGGCTCGTGTCCAGTTAGGAGAGGACTCTGCAGGCAGCTCTGGACAGCACAGCCCCGGGGTGGGGGACAACCGTCCGCCAGCGGCCCCTCTGCCTCCAGGAAAGGGAGGCACGTCTGCTGGGGGGACAGCGGCCAGGTGGCTGGTCCGTAGCTGCTCCCTGGAGAGTCTGGCCGCGGCCCCGAGCGGCCGGGGGTGAGGGCACCCATCGGCCTCCGGCTCTGCCCAGCAGCGACGCGCTCTGCTGCCCCGTGGGCCAGGGCCTGGCTCTGGGAGGGGAGGGGCTGCACCGGGAGGGGCGGGCAGGTCCTGGCCTCACGTTCCCTGGGCACGTGGACTCTGCGTCCCCCGTCAGAGCCCACGTGGGGTCCCCGGATGCCGGAGGTGCAGGCAGCCCGTGCGCAGAGGCCAGGCCCAGAGACATGGCAGCCGCAGCCTCGAGGGGCCGCGACGCTGGCTGGATGCGGCCTGGACAGCAGCCCCCGCCCCCCGAGGGCTGCCCGGCCCCCCGAGGGCTGCATCGTCGAGGACGCGGGGCCTCTGTGCCTGTCTGACGCTCGCTCGCTCGGTGGCATCAGACCCCGGAGGGCAGCAAGTTCTCACAAGCTGTGGACGCTGCGGTTTGTGGGGGTAGGGGTGGGGAGCCGGCCGCCCCGCGCCCTGCCGTGGACGCTCCAAGCCGCTGCCCACGGCACGCACTCTGGCCAGGGCAGAGCCGGACCGTCAGAGAGCGGCCACAGGAGGCAGCACGGGTCTGGACCACACGGTGTGACGCACCAGGGGACGGCACCCCCGGGCCCCTGGAGGCTCAGCCTCACGAAGGAGCAGACCGGGCCGTCTGGGCCACTCTCCTTCCCGCCCCCGTTCACTTCCCACCTCAGGAGCGGCCCGAGGACCTTCCCCGGCACGAGCAGCTCAGCACTCGGTCCGCGGCCGTGGGCACAGGACCCGCGGAGACACCGGCATTCGGACCCGGACCCAGCCGTGGCACCCCCAGTGGACGGGCGGGGCCGGGCAGCCCGCAGCTCTCAGAGGCGAGTGGGCCGCAGCCGGGCTAAGGCGAGGTGCTAACAGGAGTTCGAGGCTGAGGCGCCCAGCAGAAGACAGTGACGCCCAGAAGGTCCCCCGAGGGGCCTTGGCATAAAGTTTGGCCACAGGGGAGGACGGGGGCTGGGAAGCAGGCCAGGGACCTTATTTGGGGGAGAGGAGGCTGGAGGGGAGAGGAGGCTGCCAGGCCGAGGGTGTCCGCAGACGGCGGGGACCACAGGCCACGCGGGCGCCAGGGGTCACGGCCGACCCCACTGTGCCAGGGCACAGCCCCGAGCCAGCCCTCTGCACAGGCCCCAGCTCCCGGGGCTCACCGACCCCCACCACTGCCCAGCACGCCTGAAGGCGGCCCCTCACTCCCCCACCCCGTGCTGGACGTGCCCCCGACCCCGACAGAGGCCTCCACTCACACGGGATTAGGAACAGTCTAAATTACTGTCATTCCCTCTGATCAAAGTAACCTCGCATTTCCGGAGCGGGATGGAGGGTGGGTCCAGCCACACAGTGAGGGCAGAGGGGGCTCAGAACTGCCCCTCTGTTTGCAAGAGTCATTTATCTATTCTCTCCGGAGCAAGCTCCATGCAAAAGTGTCTCGAGTCAGGCGACAAACGTCTCTCTCTCATTGTTCTGAGTGTTTTTTATTTTTAAGCTACATTTGTTGAATGTCCGTGAAAGACAAAATATGCTGAGAACCTGGAGACGGTCCACCCCAAAGCCCCCGCGCTCCGGGCGAGGCGGCGGCTGCCCTGGAGAGGGCTCCAGACTGGGCCCCCACCCCCCCGGAAGCGGCACTGCCCTCCCCGGGCCCCCTGGTCCCCCCGGTGGTGCCAGCTCCAGAGACAGTTTCCCTGTAAACTCGCACCACAGAATTCCCGTCAAAATTACATCTGTAGACACTGAACTTCTGGTTCATGCATGAGTGAGTTCGCAGCAGGAGCGCAGGGAGGGCCGGGCGCGGGAGTGGAGGGCCCCCGGGCAGGCCCCCGGCTCTGACGCCCAGCTTTCCCGACGAAGCCCACAGAAAGGGGATCGCGATGGGGTGGCCTTTATCTCCCCAGCCTGAGTGACAGCAAGTGTGCCCTGGCCCCGGCCCGGCCTGCCGCAATCAGGTGACTGTCTGCCTGCCGGCCGGCTCCCTGCCTCCCCGTGCACTGCGGCCCAGGGCTGACCGAGGCGGCCCCACCCCTCGCCCCCTCCAGCACGGCCGTCACCCAGGAGCTCGGCCCCCAGTCCTGCCGGCGGTGTGCTGTCAGTCTGCAGCGCCCCGTCCTGCCCCTCGGCCCAGCGCTGGGCCCGCACCCAGCCATCAGCCGGGCGCGGGCAGAAGTGGGGGCGGCTGGGGGCCCGGCTGGCGGCCTGCCCTGGCCGGTCTCCCTGACCAGAGCTGGCGCAAACCCCGGCCCCCACATTCTCAGAGTCCCAATGTCCTCCTGGGCACACAGGCGCCCCAGGCCCTAGGGGAAGTAGGGCCCGAGGCCCGGGCTCTGGGCAGCACCAGGGAGAGCGCCGGCACAACCCCCCCACCGCTGGGTCAGCCTCGGGCAAAGCCTGGCGAGAGCACCTCTGCGCCAGCACCCCTGCTGGCCTCTCCCCGAGCCTTGGGCACTGACAGGCCTCGGTGGAGGCCGCTCTGACACCCAGCGCCCGGCCCCCCAAGGGCCCTGCCCCAAGCAGGGTCCCCGCAGGCACCAGGGGCCACGGGCAGCTGCCGTCTTCGTCAGAATCTTCCAGCACCTGGGCTCTGAGCACTGGGGCTGCCACCAGACCCACGGGCAACACCTAAGGGTCACACAGGCAGGCCCCCAGTCACACTTTAGACAGAGCCCCTGCTGTCCGCATGAGCTCCCAACCCATGCCCGGGTCCCGCAGCCCACAGGGTGAGCCCAGGAGGACCCACAACGGGAGAGGCCGTGCCGGTGGCTCTGATGGGGCCTCCCCTTTGCGAACACGCTGCCCGCTAAGCCCTGGCCCCACCTCCTCGGCACAGGAGGGCCCTGGGGAGGCGGGCAGGGTCCTGCCCTGTGGTGCCGGCCCGCACACCTCCAATCCCTGCTCTCCCAGTCTTTTGTTTACCAGTAATTACAGACCGCACGGAAGGAGGCGATAACCCCGGCCGAGGACCAATGGGACGGGAGCCCGGGGCGAGGACACCCCTCCCCAGGCCAGAGCAGGGCAGGCCTGCGAGCGCCTCCTGCCCAGCCGGGGCTTAGTCTGCGAGCCGCCTGCCTTTGTTCACGCAGCCACCGGCCCCGGAGACCTTCTCAGGTTTCTTGGGGTTTTTCCAACCACTGGGGCAAAATTTCTCACCCCCCTGTGCCCAAAGGGTGACGCTAACAACCGATGCCGTCACCGCCACCACAGTGACACAGCCGGTGGCCGGGGACCAAGCCCACACCCCGCTGCCCAGCCCTCCTGCCAGACGCTCGGCTCAGAAATTCGGCACAACTTTAGCAGCCAGTGACGTCCACGGGGGACATGGACGCAGAGACAAGGAGGCCCGTAGCAGCTCGGAAAGAGGGACTCGGGGGGAGGGCCCAGCGCCCCACAACGCGAGAGCCACCAGGGGCTCAGCGATTTCTCAGAGTCACAGAGAAGGAAGTGAACCCAGCGGACGCCCGGGCAGCAGCCCGCGGCCTGGCCAGCCCCGCGAATGCGTGCGAAGTACTCAGAGCCAGTCACGCCACACGCAGCCGCCACCGTGGCCCGCACGCCACGCGCGGGGAGCGGGTGAGGGGCAGGGCCGGTTCCCCCCGCACGCCCACCCCACGGACACGGGCCCCGGGAGCCGGTCCTGGATCGGGGACGGGCGCTGGGCGGGCGGGAGGCTCACGAGCCGTCCCACCCTGTGTCCGGTCACGTCCCTCCCGCTCAGGGGTCCTCGGCTGGGAGCGCCACGCCATCCTGGGCCCAGAGCCGTTCCGGGCCCAGAGCCGTCCCGGGCACAGAGCGCAGGGCCCACAGCTGCAGCTGAGTCTGCGCTCCTCCTCCAGGAAGGCACTGAAGTTTCTCGGAGCCACACACGGTCCCCCAGTGTCTCTGCCAGACACACAACTGGACTCTCAGAGGGGCCCCGGGGAGGGACGGCGAGGGGCGGAGGCAGCCGGGCAGACTCGGGGGGAGCAGGGAGCCTCGGCCCAGCAGGCGGCTTCAGAAAGCCACCCGACCGACCGACCGTACCTCGCAGAGAGAGGCTTCCTGTAGGAAAGGAGCTGCCTGCACCCCGGCCCCGGCCCCGGCCCCGGCCCCGGCCCCGGCCCCCGCCCCGGCCCCGGCCGTCAGATGGGAGAGGCCGGGCGCTGGACATCCGCCTTTGTCAGCGAAAGAAAGAACGTAACGTTGACTTACCTTTCCCCGAGCTATTGTCTGTCCTCTTTCAAAATGACATCACGGAAAGCAATCATGAAATTTACATGGGGGGTGTGGGCGCCGGGGGCGGGGGAGGCAGCTGCCTCCTGACAGCGTCACACGCGGGGAAGCCTGTGTGCGGGTTTCAATTAAACGTCTTCTCCCCTCTGTGCGAGCTCCGAGCCAACACGGGCGACGTCTCATCTACTTAATGACCGCTCTCATTAGCGGCGGTGGCACGGGCTGGCAGAGAGGCTCCTTTGTAAATACGCTACCCATGAACCCTTGGGGCTCCAATATATCTGTTTACTCTCCGAGGTGAAATAAATTTACAGTGCAGCATCGGAGAGATGGGTCTGCTGACTCGGGGGTGGCGGGTGCCCAGGCCGGCGGGAGCCCCCGTCCCCCGCTCCCAGCCTCCGCCCGCAGAAGGAGCCTGCACTCGCCCCCCCTGATTTATAATTGATAGGCAGCATGATGGGGTTATTTTTATGCAAACCACACAGAAGGGCAGAGAGCGTCGCGGCCGCCATGCTCACCCCCCTCTGCCTTCTCCAGCAGTGGTTCAGTCCGGTAATTCCTAATAGCACAACCGGAATGACAGATGCCCTGGGCCAGCTCGGCTGCTGCGAAAGCACTTCAGGATATTTATTGGTGGTGAGGAGTATGACCCACCGTCACAACGAGCGGACGGCAGACCCATCACTCAGAGCACGGCAGGGCGCCTCTGCGTGTCCGGGGGCCCGCGGCTCACGCCCACGTGCATCTTTTTCAGTGCACAAAGTGGCCCCCATGGCCACAGACCGGGAAACAGAGGCACGCACACGGGGGACGGACCTGGAGGAGATGCCTTTCTTTCAGCAGGCATTCCCTCTTTGTTCCGGGGTTTGAGACAGTAGAACCCCCTTCCCAAAGAGACCCTGGGAACTCCCCAAGGCACCCGCACACAGCGCCTGAGAACTGCTAAGTTTGTCCCAGCCAGAGGGACGAACGCGCTCAAGTTCTCTGCTCAAGATTTTCGAGTCTTTTTCAAACTGCCTGCACGGAGCTGTCCAATGAAAAGCGGGAAGAGAAAGCCAGAGACACACGCACGACGGAGGTGCACCCCTCCCGCGGCCGCCCGCCGCACGCGCTCTCGCTCTCGTCTGCCACTGCGGGATCGCTCCCACACGCAGGGCAAACGCACCGGCTGCCTCAGTGAGCTCCGAGGGGCCGGGGTTCCCCCGCCCCCTGTGAAAACCCTCTCCCCTCGCCGACACCAGGCACGCCCCTGCCCGTTACGCGTGCCCCGCGAAGCACGGCACGAGCCGACTTCAGACCCCTGCGAAGGACGGCTGTCACGGGCCAGCACGCCACAGCTCGGACGCTCGGAGCACCCATTTCCACAGACACAAATGTCGTTTCCTGCTGAGTTATTCAGGGACACAGTGACTGGTAAAGGGCCCGGGCCCCCAAAAGCATGAGTGAGAAAGGACTGGAACATTTAGACTTCTCTGAGAAGACTAAATGTTTTCAAAATCAGCTAAAACTTCCACGAGCAATTATTTTAATGTGTGGTGCTGCTGTCCACGTAACATGTAAGGCAATGAGCCTCCCCCTGAAAGCAAGTGTGTTCAGTTCCCAGACATGCACACGCGCACACATGCACATGCGCACACATACACACACACGCGCGTGAGCACACACATGCACGCGCACACACGTGAACACACACATACACACATGCACACATACACATGCACATGTGTGAGCACACTCACATGCACACATATACTCGCGCACGCGTGAGCACACACATGCACACATACACTCGTGCACGCGTGAGCACACACATGCACGCACATGCACACACACATGAACACGCACACACCCGCACACATGAACACGTGTGCGTTCTCGACGAGCAGACCACGACGTGCGCCACGGGCAATCCTCCAGACCGAGCTCCGGGAAGCCAGACCAGCCTCCGCTGGTCCAGCTGGGGGTGGAATGGTGATGAGAACACTGCAGGCGCCCACAAGGACAGCCCACCATTGTTTGGATTCCCCCCGTAAGCTCCGACACAGCCAGTCGGGAGCCTCCTGAAAAGCCACGAGCTGTCTCCCCGGACGTGGCGTGAGCGCTGGGACACTCTGCATCCCGAGTGCGGGCATTCTTGTCACTCTTATCTGCAGGCAGCAGGCTGGGGCCTTCTGAAGACGGGGGGAGGGCCCGTGCCCAACCCGCCCCGTTCCCACACTCTGGCGTTTCTGGAAGCGCTTCATTCCGACACGCAGCGGCCGAGCTTAGGGAGCAGCACAAAGAGGCGTGGGGGGCACGGGGGGGAGTGGGGCGCGGCGCGCACCACAGAAGGCCTGGTGTGGCTGCTTTCCAGGCGGCGGAAACTATTACTGCAAACCTAAGCATCTCCGCGTCTCCCGCCTCCTGGCCGAGCTGTGCGGCTCCGGTGGGTGGATGGGCCTGGACCCACGGGGGCTCTGGGGTGACTGTTCCCAGCGTGCTCAGCACCTTCCCACCAGGGCCAGCTCCCAGAACCGGCAGAGACGCCCTGGGGGTCCCGCTGGGAGCTGGTTCGGAAGACAGGTTTTGATGAGTGTAGGTTCAAAACCCTTGCTGACTCGTCAAGAGAACAAAGGGGGAGTTACGAGCAGCGGCGGGGAGGGGGCTTCGCCCGCCAGCCCTGCGCCTTGCGCTCCCTTCCGCGAGCGCGGTCTGATCAGCACTTTGGACAGCGCTGCGCTGGCCCCGGTCTCCGTCGGGCTGGACTGTGAGCTCGGCGCCCCGAACTGCCGGCTGCCTGGGCTGCCGGCTGGGACAGGCACCGCGCACCAGCCCCCAGCCGCCTGTAAGCGATGACAGCTTCCTTACACAGCTGAAAATCAGGAGTTTTAAATCGTAAAAAACGTCCTTTTGCATAACTACGCATTGAGAGCGTCCCTAGAAGCTTTATTTTATAAAAATCTGTGGGGAAGCCCCACGTGACTGCGGCGTGCGGGGTGCCTGACTGGAGGGTCCCAGAGCCCCACACGGAGACAGAACGCGTGGCCGGGTCCCTGCGAGAGGCTTGGTGGGGAAGTGGGCTCGGTGGTCGCCTCGCAGGGGAGGCCGGTCCAGGCGCGGGGTCGCCCGTGCACCCCTGCCCACAGACGGCCCGAGCCCCAGTCCACGCGCTTCAGAAAAACTCCTTCAAGCAATGTTGGGCTCAACTTTGTGTCCCTGTAATTGGCACCACCTTCTCCAGTGGCCAGCTGGGGGGTGAGCGTTTTCTTGTTTTTTCCTGAAAGAGCCCTGCAGATGGGCGCCCGCCTTAAAGCTGCAGACGACAATTAGGGCCGTTGTGCGCGGAGCCGAGACGGTCAGCATTAATATTGTATACGAACAGCTGAGGGCCGGGGGCGGGGGGGGGGGGGGGGGCTGCCCCAGGCAGGCCTGGCAGATGGAGCAAACAAAACCGGGAGCGGCTCTCACCACCAGCACCCCGGGCTGACTCTGCCGTCTCACACACACACACACACGCGCACACATGCACTCACACACACACTCACACGTGTGCTCACACGCGCTCACACACACTCACACGCGTGCTCACACGTGCTTACACACGCGCTCTCACACACACGCTCACACAAATGCTCACACACGTGCTCACACACTCACTCACACACGCTCACATACACATGCTCACACACACGCTCACACACGAACTCACACGTGCTCACACACATGCTCACACACGAACTCACATGTGTGCTCACACACATGCTCACACACGTGCTCACACACACTCACTCACACACGCTCACACACACTCACACACGCTCACACAAATGCTCACACACGTGCTCACACATGCTCACACTCACACACGCTCACACGCGCTCACACGCGCTCACACACGCACTCTGGGCCCAACTGTGAGACTGCTGCATGCCGAGCCCTGGACACTGTGTGAGCACACACGCGTGTGGGAGCAATCGTGGGGCTCGCACACTCACCGCTGCTCCAACACCGTGTCACCGTTGCACACAGTAACGGCACACGTCACGGGAACACACACAGCGGTGCCCAGCCCAACCCCGCCACCGGGGGAGGGGGCCCCGCCACACGCAGAGACGCAGAGACGCAGAGACGCAGAGACGCAGAGATGCAGAGATGCAGAGACGCAGAGAGAGACGCAAAGACCAGCGGCCTCCTCTCCACCTGCCGCTCCCAGAGCTCTGCGCACCCGGCCTTTGGCCTCTGCAGCCCAGCCGGGAAGGGCGGGGGACAGGGCTGCACAAGCTGAAGGAGGCAGCAGGCTGCGCCCCCGCCCCCCGCCCAGGGCCGGGCCTCCTTCAGGAGGGAGCATGTGTCTGTCACCTCCTCTGCGGCACAGACCGGCGCGCGCAGTGCTGACGAGACACAGCCCCTCAGCCCCCTGGCGTCGCAGAAGGAGCCAGGGAGGGGTGCGCGGGGCCGGGGGTACGCACCCAGGAAGGTCCCGCAGGGCGTCATCCTGGCCGGGTGGGCACACCTCCGCTCGGACGCCTGGACGCAGGGTCACTTCCTGCCGGAAAAGTTGCTGCGAAAACTTCTGTGTCCCAGGGCCCCGGGGAGCCCCCTTCTCCCGCGGCCAATCAGAGCCAGGGCGCAGACAACCACAAACCGATGCGCTGCCAATGAGGCCCCTTCCCCACACAATGGGCCCCAGGCGGAGACAATGAGTCCCGCCCGCAGGTGGCGGGAGAGGAGACCGCAGCCCCGGAGCCCGGACCGACGGGGGGAGGGGTCCTCCAACCTCCCTCCCCGCCCCTCCGCTCCCCGGCTCCACCCCCTCCCCCTCCCTCCCGGTCCCCGGCTCTCCCTGCTTCACCCCCAGTCAGGCCAGAAGCCTGGAGGGCGACCAGTGAGGAGGAACAAGGTGGGACCAGGTAGGGAGCCCTGGCCTGCCCCCAGCACGGTCCGGGCTGCCTGGGGGGCAGGCCCTGCAGCCCTGGCCAGTGGACCCGCACCTCCCAGGTAGGGAGCCCTGTGGGGTGAAGGGAGGACCAGGCGCCAAAGCCTGAGGGTCAGGGGGAGGCACTTGTGCGCTCCAGTGTCTGCCCAGGCCAGGGTTGGGACGGGGTGCAGGAAGCCTTCCTGGGGTGAGTCCTCCTGCCCCGCCCCCGTCTGCGACCCCTTGCTGCCCACAGCGGCTCTTTGGACCACTAGCTTGGCCATCCCCAGACCCTGCTGGACACTCCCGGCTTCACGCCTGCGTCCACTCACCCCTGAAAGACCTCAGGTGTCATCCCCTGGGGGGAAGCACCCCATCCTCCGTTCTGCACTCGCCTGTGTGCAGCGCCTGCCCCTGGCAGGGCGGGGCCGGGGTGCAAGGCCCACGGGGCCGCAACCGACCTTCCCTGGTTCCGTGGCCCAGGAACGGACCCGGAGGCAGCAGATGAGGCCCGAGGCCCCCTGGACGGTCCTCTGGAGCGGAAGGCCTCAGAGCTGGCCCTGGGGCGGTGGCGTCCAGAAGAGGGGCCGCGGGCGCCCTTCGGTGAAGCTGCGGGTGACTCAGACCAGGCCCTCAGGCCGGGCGCGGGCGCGGGCCACCGCGTACACTGAAGGGACGGGTGCTGGGAGTCGGGCATCACCTCCCGGAGCCAGGAGGAGGAGGAGGAGGAGGAGGAGGAGGAGGAGGGTCTAAGCAGAGCCGGGCAGTGGCCCCCGGCCCCTCCCAGCCCCACCACTGACAGCGAGCCGCTGAATGTCTCCGTGTCTGCAGTGAGGCCCCTGGGCAGAAGACGGACAGGTGGCCAGGAGGCCGGTCCCAGGGGAAGCAAGCCCACGTCGGGGTACAGGCTGGGGGAAGAGCCAGGCTCCTGGGGGTCTGGATATGGGGTGGGGACGAAACAAGGGCCCAGTGGGACTCTGGGTTTGGCCCGAGCCATTGGGGGGGGGGGTGCAGTGCCACTTCCTGAGGGGAAGGGAGCAGCTTTGCGGGACTCGACAAATCTGCTGTCCCCACGTTGTCCCCGGGATGTGGGTTCCGGTCTCAGGCTCAGGGCCAAGATCAGGCTGGAAGTAAAAGCTGAGCAGTCAGGTCAGAGGACACCACGTGACGGGGGAGGGTGCTGGGGGTGGAGCAGGGGGATGGGGCAGGTCCCCTCTTTCCTGTCACTGTCCCTTGTCTGCAGTGACAAGTGTGCTTACAAAGAACTGACCCTGGGCGAGTTACCCAACTCTTCTGAGACTCGGTTTCCTCATCTGAAACGTGAGGACAACAGGGACCACGCCCCTGTGGGCCCCCAGACAGGGTGGCCCGATCAGCTGGTGCTGAGCCATGGCTGATGGCCTCCCACCCTGGACACCCCAGGACACCCCAGAGCCCCCCTCCTGGCAGCACAGACACCCGGCGCCTGTAGCCAGGGGTCCTCAGGGCCCCTCCATCCCCCACTCGACGTGGGGTCAGGGACCAGCAGGCCAGCACCAGGGCTCAGGCCCACGGTCAGAACCCACGGCCCGGTGAGACCACCCGGTGGCCGACAGCACCGAGTCCAAGGAGCCACAGTACCCTGGGAGAGCTCCTCACCTACAGGCTTCGGGGCTGGGGACCCACCCAGCCTCTCCACAGGGTGTGTCCGTACCCCTTGACCAGAAGCCAGGATGGCCCTCGGGCCTCGCCTGCCTCGGCCGTCGGCCCGCGGGGAGGGCACTTAGCCGTCAGCAGCTCGGGCTGGCACCAGCGTCCAGCGGCGCTTCAGTGAAGCCCCAGCGTGTGCTCCCAAGAAGCCCCTCAGATTGGTGCGTCCATGACAGGGAGCAGGGACCAGAAGCCTCCCCGGGGCCCAGTCTGCCGGGGCAGAGAAGAGGAGGACAGCAGCGGGCCTCGTGGGGAAGAGACGCAGAGAAGACCGAACAGCTGAGGCGGTGCTGGGGAGGGGCTGGGGGCCAAGGTCGAGAGAGGAGACCCGGAGATGGACACGAACAGAGGTGAGGCAGAAATCAGCCGGGCGGGACAGACAGGTGGACAGGGAAGGGAGGAAGGCAGAGAAAAGGGACAGACAGATGGCCGGCCGCCAGGGCCCCTGGAAACAGTGACCTCTGGGTGGAAACCTCCCAGTTTTGTCCTCTTGTGGCCTTGTACCCTGCAAGGGCCACACCTCATCTGCGTGTGAGCGTGTGTGCGTGTGTGTGTGCACGCGTGGGAGGAGGGGGCTCGCACCTTGCCCTGTGCCAGGGTCTGTTTAAATGGCTTTGGAATTCTGCTCCCGGAACAGATGGCCTCAGAGATAAAGCCGCCTGGAGCCTGGACAGAGCGAGGCCCCGGGCGGTTGCCATGGCAGGCCCGGCTCCTGGCGTCTGCTCATTATCGGCCAGGAGAGTGCCGCCCACAAATGTCAAGACAGCTCTGCGGAGGGGAGCCCCAGCAGAGCCCAGGAGGGGAGCCCTCCGGCCTGAACACGGACACCTCGGCCCTGCCGTGGAGCTTGGTGGAGCCCGTGGACACCGGCTGGCCACAGGCTGAGGTGTGAGGACAACAGCCTGGCCCCAGGGAGCCTGGAACGCTCCCCCCAAGACTCAGTCCCGAGACGCCAGGGGGAGCTCAGAACACGCGGCCCCTGGGCCGGTTCCAGCCACAGCCAGTGCTGTGGTGTCCCGTCTGCACAGGTTAGAGCAGCCTGGGACCGTCCTAACCGGGTGCGACGCTCCCAGCGCACACGCTCACTCACGCAGATACACGCTCACACGCACGCACACGCACGCACACACACATGGGCACGATCACACACATGTAAACACACATGCATGTAAACACACTCACACACAGCACATACACATGTATGCATGTATGCATGCACGCGCACACAGACAGGCATGTACGCACATGCACATACACACTCACACACATGCGCTCACTCACGCACACACACATGCACATACGCACACAAACGCGCATGCTCACACACGTGCCTGCATTACATGCATTCACATGTATGTGCACATATGTGCACACACATGCTCATACATGTACATGCTCCCACAGTGCATGCACATGCATGTACTGCACACGTGTGTGCATGCACACAAAGCATGTGCGCTCGCATGCACATGTGCACATGCACTTACACTCAGTCACATACAATTACACATTCACACATGCACATACACACTCACTGACTCACATACACACTTGCACACATGGACACACTCACCAACTCACTCATGCACACACACAGGCACACATTCTCACATACTCACCCAGACACACTCACACGCGCAATGCTCACATCCTCGTGCACACACATTCACGCACTCACATTTGCACACACACGCTCACTCCCGGAAGCCTGAGCACATCCAGGCACGGCAACCCCAAGCGGCCATGCTGGGCGTCCTGGTCTGGGAGGGGAGCGAGGCCGATGGCAGACGGGAGCGGAAGTGGACCAGGTGAGCCCAGAACTCCCGGCCTCTGCCAAGGAGGTGAGCGGAACCTGGGGCCGTGAGGAGAGTGGGAGCCGCTGACCCCCGGGCCCCCAGGCTGTTGGAAGGCAGACTGCCGAGCAGATCTCTAAAAGTAGGGGTGCGCGTCCGATGCTTCCGTCTGGAAGCGGGGCCCTTTGCACAGCTGAGCCATTCGAACGTGGCTGCTGGGTTAATCACACTGAGACACACAGCACCACAGGGCCTGGTGACGCGCCTGCCACGCCTCGCCGGCCTGTCCCTCCCGGCGGAGCACCGCCCTGCTCAAGGAGAGCCCCGAAAGCCTCCTGGGGGGCCTGTGTGACAGCGCAGCCGGGGCCTGAGGGTGACCCTGCCTGGCCACCTCCACCGGGCATGGGGCGCCGTCCCCCTCACACATCCCGTCCCTCAGACCCATCACCCGAGTTTCAAACCGGGGTCCAGGATGAGCCGATGGCAGAACACGGGCTCCTCAGGGGCCCCAAGCCCCCGAACCCACGTCCGCCACCGGTGTGGGAGCGAGGCCACAGCTCTGCGGAGGTGGCAGGAGGATGAAAGGGCTTTCCAGAGAGGCCATTGTCCCACCACCTGTGCTGCTGGCCCCACCCACTCCTCAGCTGCACCAGACAGGGACACCTGTATGCAAATCCCACAGAAGGCGGGGCAGGGGAGCAGGCTGAGAGGACCAGACTTAAGCAGGGTGCAAGGGAGGGTGGGGTGGCCTCAGGGGAGCCCA
>PVKZ01007698.1:0-20899 GCA_004027375.1 Macroglossus sobrinus | reverse complement strand
TTCTCCGTCTCCTTTTATGATTCATTCGGTCCCTTTTGACACATTTCCAGGTTAGGGCCCCTCTGGCTGCTCTGAGGGAAACACAGGAAATAAAGACAACAATTGTGTGTAAATAAAGCTCACGGTTCCATCCTTCCACCATCCGTAGCCTTTCAGGGGGAAACAAGAAAAAGCCGAAACTTTCCAACTTATTTCTTCGTGGTCACTCTGGCTTTCCCTGATAATCTCAGGGTTTAAGGCCACGCCACCCAGTGTAGTGGCCACTCGCCACATGTGCTGTTGACATTTAAATTCGTTTACATCGCACAGGATTAAGAGTTCAGTTTCTCAGGCACTTAAGTGGAGATCATTGTGATCTCTCCCCCCCCCAGGGGACATTTGTCCACGGCTGGGGGCATGTTTCGGTGTCCCAGGTAGGAGGGCCAGGATGCTGTTGGCCTCTAGACCAGAGATGCTGGTGGATTTGGAGCGAAGCACAGCACAGCACAGCCCGCCTCAGAGACGGCTTCGACTGGACGTGTCAGGTGCCACGGGCCAGGGGCTGCACGAGCCACGTCTCGAGCGCTCCATACAGCCACTCGTGGCTGAAGGCTGTGGCCCTGGGTGGCAGTGACCGGCCACGACTGCACACCCCCACTGCAGGTACTTCGACTGGACAGCACCGTCTCCCAGGCGGAGAGAGGGAAGATGCCAGCAGGCGGGAGGCAGGGAGGAGCCAGCGTTGGCACGTGACATCCTCACGTAGGGAACAGACCCCGTTGGAACGAGAGGCTGCTGCAGGCTCTGCATCCCTCCCCCGCAGCCTTCGTCTTGAGTTCTGGGCATGCCTGTTGTCACGGAGGGCGTGCCACCGCCGGCCGACACCGGCGCCCACAGCGTCCGCCCCCGCGGCCGGCAAATCCACGAGGCGTCTGACCGGGTCTAAACCGGGTCAGCTCTCTGTTCCGCAGACGACGGCTATGAGCACGTCGGAGGCTGCGTTCACGTGGGAACGACTTTTACCCTGTGTGTGGGTTTTAACAAGGACGGTGCCATGCTCCTGCTCACGTCCCCGGGGGCGCCCAGGTCCTCGGGCTCGCGAGCTGAGCCCCTCCCCACCCCATCCCCGCGGTCCCCTTTGCCCAAGGTTTGACGGCTTCAAGTCGTCAGCGGATGACGTTAGAAATAGGCTCGCTCTCGGGACCCCAAACTGAGATTTCACATCTCAATTTTCCGTGGCCACGCGTGGGCGGGACATGAGACCAAAAGGAAGTGATTTTTTTTTGTCTCTCATTGAACAGTGGTTGGGGGACAGGGATGGTTCTTGAATTTGCAGGTCGTGTTTTCGTGAGTAGCCTTTTACCGGAGCATCTCACTGAAGAGAAGACGCCCCCTCCATACACACACACACACTTCAACAGAACTTAGACACAAACCATGTAACCTTTTACCAAAAGGATGCAACATTTTATCAAAAGTATCAACTCATTTCCTCTCTCATTGGTGGAAGGACAGCATTACGCACTGTGCCTTAGTTTTCTTTAAGTTGTACTTGGAAAGGAAAACAAAATTATGCGTAGTTGTCGTTGTGCTATCTCCACCGAATGAGCGATTTTGGACGGGACATCAAACTGGACACATGGAACGCGGCGCTCAGCTTTGGCCACTTCGCCATTTGAGTTAAGTCGGAAGGGAATCCGGGGAGATGGAAGTTGCTGACAGCAACAAGGACTGTGAACGAGGACCCCCAAGGAGGGACTGCTCTTAGCTTTTCCTAAGTGGGAGCTTTGAGACAGCAATGTCCCATTCTGGAGACGGAAGGAACGGGCTTCTCGCATGCAGATATATTGACGGTGGTTACATTCCAAAGCGGGAGTGCTGGAGGTATTTTCAGCTCGGCTTTTAGACACGCACGGCTGTTGCCGTGGAGATGGGATACAGGCCGGGGTGGGCTGTCTCTGAGGATGCGACTTCCGGGTGGGGCGTGGTCCCCGTTCTCCAAGGTCCTTCTGCAAGCTTCCCGTCTGCCTTGAGCCTTGCAGGCAGCATCTGCACAGTTTGTGTATTTCTGTGCGACCACAGCTTTGGGCCCGAGAAGCCTTGTAGAAACGGGGGGCACAGTGAGCTCCCATACTCGGGGGCCTCTCCACCTCTCAACTTTCGAAGGGAAATTTGTGCTCATCAACATTTTGGGGGCGCACCGGAGAGTGGTGTGTGCGAGTGACGAGCTTCGTGTGACCGGAGCACGTGCGTTTATGTCTCCGAGACGCTGAAGAGCGGGTGAAGCCGTCCAGTCTCTCGAGATCGCTGGTGCTTTTAGGGGACGATTTTTATTTTATCTGCGAAGCTCGTCGATCACGTCGATCTGACTTCGTGGGATCACGGAAATGCTAATGGAAAGAAGAAAGCCGACAAGGTGGCATTTTTTTACCTTCTTTCTAAAAAACAAAAAACCACGAAAGTAATTTTTTTTTGCAACCTACACTAGTCCAGACTTCGAGAGGCACTTTTACCCTTTCTCAGCCGATCCAAGACCCCTGAAATATTGGACGTGGACGACAGCGTGGAGGTGAGAGCTGGGGTGTGTGCTGCGGGGGGGGGGTGTCCTTCAAACCGAAACACTGTCTGTCGCCCTGGGCCTGGAGAGCTGGCAGGTCGGCGGCAGGCGGGTCTGGGCTCTGCGTGCAAACCGGGCTGCTGGTTCCGACGACGCCCCCGCTGTCTGATGGAGACTTTCCTTTTCCGTGAAGCTTGGACAAGAAAGGGTAGAACCGGCATGTGAAACCTCACGTCAGACTGCGAAAAAGAACAACGAAATAAATCGTCATTCCCCGTGATGGCAATGAACAGAGACAAGAGCCACACGCGGCGTCCCGTGCCGAGGTACATCGTAAAGATCATACACGCCTGTGTTCATGGCAGCGCAGTCTACAGCGGCCAGGATCTGGATGCAACCTAAACGGCCTTCCAGGGACGATTGGGTAAAGGAGTTATAGTTCGTGTAGACAATGGGAATATTACTCGGCCGTTAAAAATGTGAACTCCCACCATATGCAACGACATGGATGGACCGAGAGGGTATTATGCCGAGTGAACTAAGCCGGACAGAGAAAGACGAATACCATATGATTTCACTTAGATGCGGAATCTCAGAAACGGAAAGAGTAAAGCGATCAGAAACATATAAGTATAAAGGACGATCTGGAGACGGCCAGAGGGGCGGTGAGGGGGAGGTGGGGGGACTGGGAGAACGGGGTGAAGGGTTAAAGAGGTACAAACTAGGAGTGGATGGATGGTCACGGGGATGGGGAGCACGGCAGAGGGAAGGCCGTGAGCAGTAAGGTGACGGCGAGGTGGAGGGCCGGGGAGAGAAGGAGCTATCGGGGGGATCGTTTTATAAACTATTTAAATGTCTAAGCAATGTCCTGTATACTGGAAACTAATAATACAATTAAATTAAAAAAAAATACTTGAGGTTACTTGTGGTATATAGCCACGCTAGAAGCTTTCGCATTTTGAGGGGGGGGGGCTGTTGACCCTTCGCCAGAGCTTAGGGTGACTCTTTGGGACCGAGAGCCGGAGCTCACACCGTTTGAGAGGACGCCCGAGTCTGCCGGCCGCCATCCTGTCTCAGCTGGCTGCCATCCTTGCGGTCTTTCCCAGCCAGAAGGCAGGGGGACCCCTCTGGGCTGGAGAGCCTGGTGTGAAGCCGGGACCCCTTCGCTCCCCCGGGGGGACCCCCAGAGCCGAGAAGCCTCTTCTGATTCCTAATCCCCACGCGTGGCTGTGCACCAGCTTGTTCCTCTTCTCCGCCCCTCCCCGCAGTGTGGATGCGCCTGCTTCTGAGTCTGCTCACTTAGAGGGCGCCCGTTGTCACTTGTAGGACGCCCGTTGTCACTTATACGACGTCCGTTGTCACTTTTACGGGGTCACGGGAGGAGGCCCTCTGTTTCCAGATCGCATGTGCTGGAATGTGGAGGGAGAAATTTCGACAGCTCCGCACACCCAGTGGGCCAGGGCTGGGGGCAAGAGTTCGGGCAGAGCGTGGGATTCCTGGATCGTATACAGGTTCACGTTCTCTGTCCGCAGCTCACGGGCGGCAGCCGGGATGTCTGCTCTCGCCAGGCGGCCTGCAGCTCGCGGGACGTGGCTTCTCCAGGGCGGGCCCTGATGGTGCCACTTGGCGTGCCCGTGTGGGGCCGGGGAGCGACGGGGCGGGGGTGGTTTCAGGCGCTGGGGCGATGCCGTCTGCTGTGGGGCCTCCCTGGGCCTGCGCCCAGGGCACGGGGGGCGGGGGGGGGACCTGAGCTGAGTGACAGGCGCATTTTTGTAGGTATCAAGAAAGCAGTCTGGAGACGGGGAGCAAACACAGAGGCGAGGGTCCCTTATCACAGGCGGGGGGACTCCCGGTGTTCTGGGCCGATGCCAGCGTTCCAGCCGGGGCGGAGCCTGTCTGTCCACTTTGCTTCTTGACCTCGGGAGGACGCTGAGTGCCTCTCCTCTTAAGATGTCCCCGTGGCAGAGCGCCCGCGTCCTCACACCAG
The DNA here is from genome assembly GCA_004027375.1 of Macroglossus sobrinus. Classification (NCBI taxonomy): domain Eukaryota; kingdom Metazoa; phylum Chordata; class Mammalia; order Chiroptera; family Pteropodidae; genus Macroglossus; species Macroglossus sobrinus. The sequence goes on along the minus strand of PVKZ01007698.1, from coordinate 16,376 downwards.
CCGACGCATTCCTGAATTCCCGCATGTCCCCGTCAAAACTCGGGGAACTCCCCCCGATTCCGCAAACGCTGTTTGCAGCCCGTCCCTTCGCGTGGGTGTGAACAATCACGCGATCGTGATGAGGGCATCGCTGAATTGCCAATGGGGAGAAATAGACATCCCCGACCTGTTGTAATCCCCTCCGGGAGCTCACACCCACACCGTGACCTTCTAAGACTTGTTCAGGACGAGGTCCTCGCCGAATTTGTGCGGGGTTATGCCACGACCTTGAAATGTGGGATCTTTTTTTATTTTTTCTTTCTTTCCTGTGGAATGTGTATGAGTCACATGGAAGAAATGTGAGTGTTTTTTTTTTTTCTTTCTAATTTTATTCGAAGGAATGTCCTCCAAAGGTGTTCCCTTCGCCTCAACGAGCTCAGCAAACATTGCCCGGATGACTCAGTGTAGTTACTGAGAAGGCCGCGTTCAGCCGGCCCTGCGCTTTCCAATCCTACGAGCTTGCTCAAGTGTTGACACGATGTTGGGGTCCCCGCCGTCTCAACCCCCGAAATAGCCACGTCCCTACGCAGGGATCTTAGGGAGGGACGGATGACAACTCTTACAGCTCAGCGACTGCCTCGATGGAGTGCCCCGTCTAAAAAAAAAAATGCCGCTTCGGAGAAAGGCGACCCACACCCGTGCCAAGTTATGTAGACAATGTAAATGCCGAGGAAACAATGTCGCCGAGGTTTTACTGCGGCTCTCAAGGGTCGGCATCTGGCGGTCCGTGTCCTCACTGTCTCCCCGGCCGTTTCTCCGGGAGCTTCTAGAATGCTTCAGCCTGATCTCTCTCCTGACACGCGTCACCCGCTGGATGCCGAGTCAATTTGTTATAACTAAAAACAAAACAAAACGAAAAAACAAAAAAAAAAAAAGAAAAAAAAAACATTTGGCAGCATTTCCTTCCAATTTTTGTTGGTTTGTTTGCTTTTGTTTACAAATAAGGACCTGTCTGGGACGGTGGGACCTCCTGCTGGTGGCCGAGGCGCTCGCGACCGGCCCAGCTCTCAACTGTGGCTCTCTTTCAGTCAATAAAAGCAAGAACCCACTCTTTCTTTCCTTCTGCATTTATGTATTCACATTTTTTTTTTCTCTTAGGGAAGAGCTTCACGATCTATTTGTCTGTGTTTGCGTGGCCAGTAGGGGCTCATGGCTTCTCACGTGCCTTGTCGCAGAAAAAGCAGACTCCGATCGTAGGTAAAGCAGCAAAAACAGGTTTTTAATCAGGAACTCTTGTCTGGGAGAGCTCCCATAAGTACATTAAAAAAAGGAATCGCAGCCGTTCTGTAGACAGACAGACAGCGTGTTTGCTGGGACATGGCCTCAGGCATGGCCTGTGTGAGTGGAGGGGCCCCTCGCAGTGATGGGGGGGCTCTGCCCCCCAAGTCGGACGTCTCTGTGACTTGTCTCCCCTATGACGTCTTCCTGTGTTCAGTCCCCCGTGTCCCCCGTGCGCGGGTGGGGTCCCCAGCCGTTGTCCTCACCTCTGTGGACGGGCTGCACACTCACACTCAGCTCGGCGCTTTCGATGCCTGCGTGCAAATCACCAGCACGTATTTTAAAAAGCCATGCTTTTCCTTAATATTAGGGTGTTTTCTGTTGAACCCCCTCCTCGAGGCCTCCAGCGGGGCCCGGGGCACGTGAGAATGCCAGGCCCCTTCCAGAAAGGCAGAGCTGAGTGACAGGGACGCCGCAGGCTCAGACCACGCGTGGCCCCGTGCGAGGTGGGGACTGGGGTTGGCCACGCAGACGGCACACCTGTGACGCCAGCCCTGCTTCAGATTGGGACTGTCCAGCCATTTGCAGACAGAATTCTGTCCACCCCGCTCTGCTGGCAGGGCTGGGAGTGGGCGCCTGTGCTTTGGGGACAGCTGTCCTCAGTGTAATTAGGACATGAGGCCCACAGGGGTTGTGTGACTCGCCAGGAACCAGAGGCGGTCGGGCTGCTCTTCCTGCTTCTCCTTCTGGATTTTTCTGTGCTCAGCGTGGCACTCACGCCGCCCGCGGCCGGCACCATGTCCTGTGAACGCCTTTACCCACTGACAGCTGCTGTGGGGGACAGTTAAAACGAGATAAGCAAGAGAGTTTCAGAAAAAGTCCATTGTCGTGAGCTGAATAGTTTCCCTGTCCAAAAAAAAAAAAAATTCCTGTCTGGCAGTTCTGGTCCCCACTGTGTTAGAATGGGACGGGGTGGGACAAGGGGGTCTTTACAGAGGTGACCGAACTACAACGGGGTCACCAGGCTGGTCCCGATCCCAACAGGACTGTGTGTCCTTATCAGAAGAGGGGACGAGGGCTGCTGCTGGACCACAGGGAAGACAGCCCATCAGATCGAGCCACCGGCTCTGCTTCGGCCTGGCCGGCCGACTCCCGCCAGAGGGAAACCTGCACCCCAGCCCCGTTTGGCCGACGGCACCGACAGCACTCTACGAGGAGAAAGAGAGCAGTTCCGAGGTCTCCCGCTGTTTCCAAAAGTTCGAATTCCGCCGACGATTTCGGTTCGTCCTCATGAACTCGTGGGGGGCACTCGCGACCTTCCACATCTCTGCTGAGGGGCTGGAGGGCAAACACTGCCTCGAAGGGCCGGACAGCAAGGGTCCGGGGTTCTGGGGGACATCCCGTCCCTATTTTAATTCGCCTGCACCTGCCCAGGGCCTGACAGTAACCACGGAACAGCACGTAGACAAACGGGGGCTGTGTATGCCAAGAAAACCCTTCTTTGGGGCATCGCTATTTGATGCCCACAGTATTGTCACATGCTGCGAACATCCAATTCATCTTCTGTTTTTTGTTTTTTTTTTTTGCCCCCCCCAAGCGTTTTAAAATTAAAGGTTGTGGTTAGATCACGGGCTGCAGAAAAACAGGTGGCAGCTGCTTCGGCCTCCAGTGCCGGAGGCTGGCCGAAGGTCTCAATGACACACACTGTGCCTGAGTTTAAGAGGCTGTCAGGCTGCTCTGGAGGGCTGAGCAGGAGGGTCAGGCATGCCAGCGGCCACGTCGCGGGCGCTGGGTGGGGGTCACCGGGCGGGTCCTGGGTCACGTCGGCTGTCGGACATGTGCTAAAACAAAACCTTTTCTGTGTTCAGTGCATTTGCCTTCGCTTGAGTCCGCAGGGGGTCACAGGGACGTGTGACACACCGTGCGGGCCTGCGGCCTCGGAGCCGTAGGCCGCCCCGTGGGGCCTGGGCCGCTGCTAGGCTGAGCACCCAGGTGTGTGCGCGTACCTGCACTCGGCGATGGCGCACAGCGATGGGCTCGGCTACAGAAGGCAGCCCCTCGACGGGGTTTGCTGTGCGTCCGACTCGTTGTGCCCTCCAGTTTCATCTCATTGCTAGCGTGCAAATGTCATATGAAATATTCTCTTCAAGGATGATTCTGTTTTCAAGCCTTCCCTGTTTTTGTGGTGGCGGGGCGGGGGTTGGGGTGAGGACAGGCGTAACCTTTCCTGAGCGAAGCGAGACACAAAGGAAATAAGGCTTCGCGTGACAGCCAGGTGAAGGTAGAAACGGGTGTGAGTGTTCACACTCCTCTTCTGGCTGAGAAGGATGAAGCCAAGAGTCTAGAAAACCCCAGCGGTGGTCTCCGAATTTCCTGCGACTGCCCACCCCGAGCTCGCAGGGCTGGGGACGGACGCCTTCCTCGTCCTGCCCGTGATCGCGAGTCCCGTTTCCACGCTCGCCAGCTCCTCCCTTGCTCGTTATTATGAACTCAACAAACAGAGTCTACGACAGACCGACGTACTTTGTCATCTGCCTCTTCTCCCCCAGGGAAGATTGCCGTAGAGCCAACTGCCTTAGAGGCGGCTAGAGATGGTTTTTGCCTGTTTTGGAAGAGCAGACGGCAGGGGCTCTGGAAACAATCTGTTGTCCAGAATCGGAAGGGATCTACAGCTGCGTTGAGCCCGCCCCGGAATCTTCTTGGATAAGGAAAGAGTGATGTACAAGTAGACCCAAGGGACCCAACCTTTTGGATTGATTCGGACGGAGTTTGATTGAGCTCGTGTTTCTTCACTTGGAAGGAAAAGATAAATGGAAAAAAAATGAAAGAACTTAAAGAGAATCTATTGGAAAGGCGAGTAGAGAACTAAATATAAATAAAGAGAAGAAGCAACAGTCACAGCATGAAAGCACAGCCACGACGCTAGCTAGGCGAGGTCATCTTTGGGAGTTAAGCTAACAGCAAACTCCGACAGCCTCGAGTCTGGACTCGGAGGGTCCACACGGGCGGTCTTTCTCGCAGAAGGCCGGCGGGCGCCCATCTAGCCGGCCCACGCCTCGCCCGCTCCCGCAGAAAGCCCGTGGCCTCACGCTTCTGGGGGACACAGGCAGTGCCATCTGTGATTGTGCGACAGCTCTGCATGGCGGCCGTCCGCGCGAGGGTGCACGCGGCTTCCCCGGGAACCCCCACCCTCCGCCTCCTGGCGCTTCTCCCCGCCAAGGCAGGCACCCCAAATCGCATCTCGGGGATCGTGCGTTCCACAGGGAGCCCATTTATGGCGAAAGTATTTCATCTTGAAATCACGGGTGGGAAACCCATCTCGTGTAATGTTAAGGCTGAAAAGTACTTTGCATAAATAGGATGGAGCAGTGATATAACTTAAACAGGAATGTAACTTAGAATGGGAGAGCCCGGCCATTCGTATGAGGTGTGATTCAAGCTCAAAGACGAGCTCACGGGTATACTGCGATGATAACGTCGTTTTGCTAAATGGACCGATTAGAAAAACAGCCACGCTCACGCGTTGCAGACGCACCTGGTTTCAATAGACAGCCCTCTTGGCGACGGACGCGCGCGCGTGAATTTGATGTGGGCAAGCGTGAGTCTTATTCTACACATTCTTCAGATTCATCAACGATTTTTTCTTATTTTATTGCTTTCCTCCTCGTAACATTCTGTGCTCCGAGGGCATTGCCTACATCCGAGTAACCTACCTATTTCTAATTGTTTCTTGTTCTAAACGGCTTACGCTCTGGCACGTAGGCTGAGCAATATCTCATCTTAAAGGACAACGTCGGAGAAGGAAGTATAATTGTGTCCCAACGAGAAAGTCGGTTACAATCACGTGAGCAGACCCGCACGGTTTGCGAACCACGGCTTCGGGTCACGGTGAATGATTCCAGTGTTTGGGGGCTGTGTCTACCGCCAGCCGGATTCCTTCTGGAGTCGAAACTGTAGCTCTCACCAGCAGAAATAATCACTATGAATCTTGTCCGGTGAACCCTTTCCTCGCACAGAGACCCTCTTTGGGTAGCATGAATGAGGTCTTTATGAGCCCGAGCCGCACACGGCTTCTCACGTTGCCACCACCGGGCGTCTGGGTGGAGAAGAAGGAATTCCCAGGCTCTGAGATTCTGTTTCCAGAAGTGACTCTCTCTCTCCCCCAGGCATCGGATCTTCCCGGTTTCGATAGCATTTGTTTGCAGGTTCCTTTGGCCGATTAAAAGGAGTGAGCCTCAGGCCTGATTGTTTTGCTTTGTTTTGTGTTTTGTTTTGTTTGGTCCTGTTGGAGCAACAAGCCAGCACTCAGGGCTCCAGGCGGAGAAGGCCGCACCACTGCGGCTCTGAGAATTCATTCGGTAAGGCTGTCGGGCACGGGCAGCCGCTCTGCACGCCCCGATGTCTGCCCAGGAGGCCGGCGGGGGCTGGCCCCTTCGAACAGGCTTTCCGAGCCTGGCTCTCCCTCTGCAATTTCCTCCCTGTCGCTTCCTCCCAGTCAGACCACAACGTGAAGACAGACAGATGCCGGCTGCCAGAGCGCAGGGCTTCACCCGGGCCCTGGACAACGATGCCCCACAAAGGAGGCCTTTGAGGTCCCCGAGAGAACAGCCCCCGCCTTTTATCGGGCCGTGAAATGCGGAGTGAAAACCCTTGGCTCTGGCTGCCGAGCCATGCGGGGTGGGGACGGGAGCCGGAGGGAGGACAAAGTCCCAGCAGGCACAAAGCGGCCTTTCCCCCGCCCCCCGCCGCTTGGATTGTTAGGTGGTCCGTCTAACCCACCCCTGGGAGGGCGCTTTGCTGTCTCCCAGGCGGGGACGGGCGGGCGCAGGCCGGGGGCAGCGGCCCGTGCGCCCGAGTCAGCTCTGGGTTTGCTCCTTCACAAACAGCAATGGCAACTGATTTCCAGAATTAATAAATAAAAGAGAGAGTAAGCCCATCTCTGCCCGGGAGCGATGTGCCTCATGGGACACGTCTCGAGCCCCTGAAAATGCCTCGTGCACGCTTTCCTGCGGAGTACGGCGTTCTGGGTGGGTGGCTCTGCTGCGTGGTCTCTTTGTCACACAGATGCTTGCGTGCGACCCACACGTCCGCTGTTTGAAGCGAATAAATCGGGCACCGATTTCGTAGCACGCCGAGCGATGTCTCCAGTATCTGACAGGAAGAGGGGGGAAGCTTCCCTCGGTGGACGTAAAGGGGTGAAGCCCCTGCGGGTGGCCCTTGGGGACGAGGCCCCGTTCCTGTCCCCCCCAGCAGTGTCCTGTCCCAGCAGAGGCTTAAACAGGTACCTGATTCCCTGCCTGCTGCGTTCTCTGTGTGAATTCCTTTTAGCTGCCCCCCAAAATCTTATGGCGGCTTGCTTCACTGTGGGCGGATGAGGGCGCAGCCTTTCTAGAACAGGATGAGCTCAGCGTTTTGTAGGCAAACCCCCACCTCCCCTAAGTTTCCTGCCTGACCCTTGCCTAAGAGCCATGAGCCCCTTATTATGAGCGTGGATGCTGAGGGGCGGGAGGCGTCTCCTTCCGTATCTGCTTCCTGCTGAGGGGGGTCGCAGTCCCTGCCCACTGGGGTCTCAGGGAGCTCGCTCCCCGCTCTGTCTCACTCAGGACGGGGTCTTCGGTTTCCTGCCGAAATGTCACCTGTGTCCCTAGACAAGGAAAAAAAGAAGACACAAATTTGTTATTGCCATTATATCTATTAATTTTCTAGTATCGATCTGGCTACTGAGCGAGTAAAGGCAAACAGGCTTCCTTAGTATATTTCTGAAAAGCGAGAAATGAAACCCTCGGGTTAAGGGACCCCTCCCCTCTGGGACTCGAAGGGCCTCGCGCGGCTGAAAAAGCCGCTTCTGCCGCCAGGGGCCGAGAACCCTGAGCCCCAGGGATGCTTCTCAGTAGCCAGACGAGCTGAATCCCCCGGGCCTGGCAGGGGCATTCCCTGGATGTGGGGGAGAAGGCCTGTTCCCCAGAGGAGGGAGGCAAGGAAAAGACGCAACTGTGTCTACTGAAAAGGAAACATAATAACGAACCTCCTGTAAGTACCGTTTGTCTACACACGGTGGCCCGCGTCAGGAGGAAGATTTGGGACGCAACCACGGGGCTGCGTTTACAGCTTTGCATTCACACTCCCGACCACGGCACTCGACAGAGACACGATCGCCTTCCTCCCCGCCGATGTCTCCTCTTTCCGCCTCGTCTTTGCTTTGTTTTACGTGTGGCCACCGTCTCCCCGAGGAGGTTCGCCCCCCTCCACGTGGGCCAGGGTTCGCGCTGTGCGTCTCGCCCTCCCTCCCTAGCACCGGCCCCCGCGTTCACAAAAGCCTGTCTCATTCCGTCCTTCGTTACAGGTCGTGTCAAAGCAGCTGGCTTCCCTAACTGCCCTGCGTCGCCGTGTCTCTCAGACACACACCCCCGCAGCTCAGGAGGCAGGCGGGGCGGGAGGCCGCCAGATAAAGGGGCGGTGTCGCTCGGGGCTGCTTCTGCTGACGCCAGGGTCAGCGCACAGTTGGGTCACGCGTGAACGCTGGTGACGTCACGGGCCATCGGAGACGCGGTGCCTGCGGTCTTGGCAGTTTCAAAGCCTTACGGAGACCGCATTCCTTCGAGATGTCCTCTCCTTCATTCTCCAAGCCTCTCAGCCCGTGCTTCATGTGAGGCGGTGCCACTAAGGATAGACACAGCACTCCAGGCACACGCACCGGAAGGGATTTAAGATTTAATGCCGGGGCTTGGGCCCTCGGGAAATGCAGCTTTCGCTTCCTCTCCCCGTGGGAGGACATTGTCAAGGACACGAAGGCTCAGCTTCGTGCTCTTAACGCTCCCAGAGCATCCTTCCCCGTGTAGCCGGCCGGCCCTGGCCTCGCCGGGCATCACGAATCTAAACAGATCGCACTTAACTACAATGAAATGTTCCGTGTTGCACCCGCTCAGCTCACCTCGCAGCCTCGTGCGGCCGGTGGCCGCCACGCCGGGCATTTCCACTCGGCGGGGGGGCAGACAGCACTGGTCCACATGATTCCAGCTGCCTATTTTTTTTTTTTTTTGCTTTTTAAAATTGTTTTTGGTTCAGCGGAGCAAATGATGAAGGAGCTGAATGGAGGCGCCCAGAGAAGGAGCAGAGTTTCATCGACAACGGTGTGGGATGAGCTGGATGGTGGGAGGGGGCGCTGCTTTGCCTGGGTCGTTACTAGGGTCTTCCAGATCAGCGGCGTTATGTAGGGGAGCGGGGACCGGGGCAGCATGAGAAGCCTGTTGCCTGCTCCCTAAAAGGGGGCCTTCTGGACCCCATGCAAAGCCTCCTGAGAGGGTAGTGTCATTACACACACCTGCATCCTGGTCCAGAATTACCCAGTTCACGCTCACCGCTGGATTCGATCCTTCACAAGCAACTTCTTTGCATCCTATTTTATTTTTCAGTTACAGTTGTCATTCAGCACTACTTTGTATCTGTCTCAGGCGCACGGCACGCTGGTTGGACATGCATGCACTTTATGAAATGATTTCCCTGAATTAGACTAGTCATTGGGTTCACAAGGAAGTTTCATTGTTCGTTCCTTGTGACGAACTTGCAATCCCTGTTTTCAGGCTGGAAGTCGAACAAAATTAAAGAGGCAGGGAAGACAAGCTTGGGTGAAAGGCCAAGTTGGTCCTCTAGAAATAGGGTTTCGCAGCCATCACGAACGTGTACCCCCCAGCACGGTTTCCTTCTCAGCTTTTGCAACGTGGTCAGTATGATGCTCACTTGTGCATTCCGTGCCGAGTCACTGCACAAGGCCGAGTCGCGTGGGTCTGCTCAGGGATGCAGTGATGCATTTTATGACAGGCCAAGTTTCATGGGGACAAAGCTGGGGTGATCGCAGCTGGCCAAGGGGACAGGAAACGTGAGGGTCTTGCCCCCCACTCTCCTCCCGGCCCTGCCACGAGCGTACCCAGCCTTCCCTGAGCTTGCTCAGACGGGCAGCCCCCGCAGATGGCTATGATGCCGCCAGCGTCACCAGCTCCTTCTGTGGGACAAGCATTAGCGCTGAGGTCTTTGAAACTGCGAATAACCGAGACAGTCTCCTTTTCCTGTTTTCATCGTGGGCTGCGTTTTGCTCCGATGTCCTAGGAAGGGTTCCTTCAGCACGAGGGACAGGTGGACATTGTCACAGGTGACTGTGACCGCAGAGGTGACACAGATATGTGTCCACAATAGCTCTTTTAATAATGCCTGCTGAAGAAACTGGGATTTTTTGAGGTGTCACGTGATTTTGAGATTATATATTTTTTCATTTTTTAACTCGGCTTACACCTTGGCAGAAAAGGTAAGCGTACAGAGAACGTCCCCATAGCTTGCTTCTATCATCAGCACACAGCAAGCGTCCTGCCCAGGACTCGCAAGTATCGAACAGGCAAACCATCATTACGGCCAGGAAAGCTTTGCTGGCCATAACGATGGTTTGCCTGTTCAGCTTGGCACATCGTGCCACAAATACAGCCAGCGACAACACAGATGGATGGGCGTGGCCGTGTGGAGATAGCGTGTCACCTTTGAACCCTCTCGTTTCTGCTAATAATTCTGTGAATCGCTGGCCCCTCCCCGATCATTACCTTCTTCTGTGTGCGCCATATTTGCTTGATCACATTCTCGCTTTCTCTCTCTTCCTCTATATAGTCTATAGATATTTGTATATATATTCTATAACTGTAACAATGAACAATAACGTAACATCATAACGATATATGAAATATATTAAAGCTAAAACAATGTAACATAACTAAAACAGTTATAAGTGTATATTACCTATACTCATGTAATTATTGTTACATATTACGTAATTGTTAAATGCTTATTATTGTTTTATTTCCCGCTATTTAAACATGAGTTGCAAATATCACGACTCGCTATCCCTAAATGTTTCAGCATGCATCCCTTACCGTGGAATCATCAAATTCAGGCAATAGAACATGGACGAGGTGCTGTTATCTCATCTATAGTCTGCGTTTACATTTCAGTCATTGCGTGCATGTTGTTCTTTACATCATCGTTTTGTCTGAGTCGGGATCGAATCCGTCGTCGTGCGCTACATTTGACCTGATGTAGCCGTAGTCTGCTTTAGTCCGGCCCACTGCTTGGCCTTCCTTCTTCGTCAACGTCACTGCTTGTCTCTAGAGCAGAGGCAAAGCCTGTCACTTTGCAGGTGGCACCTCATTCTGAGCTTATTTTCTCTTTCCTCTGGGCTCGACTCCGGTTCTGCTTTTCGGGCGGGAACACTGCTCTGCGAGGCGGTGTTGTTCCCGGAGTGTCGGACACTGCAGTGCCACACGAGCTGGGCCAGCTCGTTCCTGGAGATGCCGCTTCGTCATGAAGGTCCCTCCCCTGTGCAGTTGTCACTCTCTCTTTGTAGTCAATGCTTTTAAACTTTGAGAAGGAACTCTGGGAACAGGACTCAGAACGTCGGTACTGGGCGAACAGGCCACCGCAGAAGACGCGGCTGCTAAGAGAGCGCGTTTGGTCTTTAGTGGGACAGGTTTCCGTGATGGATCTGTTTCAGGAGACTCATTGATATACACAGAGGTATAATTTAAGTGAGAAAATCACCACGGGCGTATGGATTTCTGATACTCCTCTAATGCGTTTCTTTTTCCCCCATTTTCATTATTTTGTCTGTATGTTTCTAAACACTTCAAGAGGCCTTCGTGCCACAGGTTCCTTCCTAGTGACAAGGAGCTGGGGTCCGATGATTTCTTGGTGACGCCACATGGTGGGGCAGCCATTCTCCATCGGATGTTTCAGAGAGGGCCGCTTCGGGGACACGTGACCCGTCTGAGGCGTAGGATGGTGGCGCCACGTTGGTGGCCTCTGCCTTCGTGGTTCAGGCTCCGGTGGCTTCTAGAATGTACTTCCGCAGGCCGTCTGCCAGAACATCTCATTGTGTTGCCAGGACCTTCTCCCCGCACGGGACGGTAACAATCTCTACACCCATTCGGACCTCGAGAGCGTCCACGGATATTTCTCACGGCAGCGGGGTGCACGGGGTTTAGAAAATATGTTGAGTAAAAAAAAAAAAAAGGAAAAAGAAAGAAAGAAACACTTTCATCTAAAAACCAGATCTACAGTTTCTCCTAGAAAAATGTGCTGACGTTAATTCAGAAAGCAGGAATGGTGGTTAGAAACTTCTGTTGACAGCATCTTTGTATGCTGTGGATAGAGACGTGTGAAATAAAAAGTGATGTTTTTTCCTTTTCTTTTCTTTTCTTTTCTTTCTTTCTTTCTTTCTTTCTTTCTTTCTTTCTTTCTTTCTTTCTTTCTTTCCTTCCTTCCTTCCTTCCTTCCTTCCTTCCTTCCTTCCTTCCTTCCTTCCTTCCTTCCGTTCTGCCTTCCTTCTCTCTCTCTCTCTCTCTCTCTCTCTCTCTCTCTCTCTCTCTCTCTCTCTTTCTCTCTCTTTCTTTCGTGGATCCCAAAGCTTATTCTTTATATCTAGACAATAATTCAGACAAAAATGAAGTGTAAACCATTATTTCGTGTTGTATCATCCAACAGGAAATATTTTTGTGAAAGCATGCTGTATGTCCTACAAAACACAGTATAAGATTTTTAATGCTGACCCCCGCCTCCCAGCCACAGCGACAAGAATAACGCTGCCCCACCCATCCGTAGCTCTGGAATTTTGGCAAAAAAAACCTTCCGCCCTTTGAAACCATTATTGACACATACTTGAGAGACTGGAATGAAAAGAAACTTTATTTTCAGTGGAAAGAGAAGAGAAATTTTATTTTCAATCGAAAGAAAGAAGCGTAGGTGTCAGGGAAATAGGAAATGACTAAGATACATTCTCCTTATCGGTTGTGCAGAAATGGAAAGGAACCAGGTTCACACCAAAAGCACCTACTATGTGCAGGCATTTTTTTAAAAAAAAAGTCATGAAAAAATTATTTCCAGAGAATTCTCTTGTGCAGAAATCCACCCCTCTCCCACACCGACTCTATTAGGTCTCAGAAACCCATGGTCCAGAGAGGTTGAAATAAAAATTAAATGGAGAAAAAAAAAAAGACGGTTAGCAGGTGGTCCGTGAGTCCACAAACCTGGCTGCAAGCGCCCGTTCCTATGTCTCTCGCCTGAGTTATCTGTCCCCTGCGCCATCAGAATCGCACCTGGAATCCACCGAATCGTTGCTGCCGTCTCACCCTGTGACCCAACAACGTGTCCTGCTGAAGGCCATGGCCACGTGTGTCCATATCCAGATTCTCACGTCCCGTACGCTGATCGGGGACTCGCACGGCTGGTGTCCTCCGATCGCAGGTGCAGCCGTGGCCCTCCGTAAACCCGGCCCCCCCGGACGCCGCTCCTGCGAACGCGTCTCGGTTCCAAACCTGGAAGGGGCAGGGCTGGGCGAGACGCCGTCGGGACTTCCTTGCCCCCCCCTAAAATCCCACGTTTCCGTGGTGCCGCCTTTCGTCCTGCCGGCCACCATGCCCGCGTTTTCGTGTCCCCTCGTCTCCTCGTGCACAGGGACGAAGAGGGGAGCCCACACGGATCGGACGAAAACCGGGTCGCTGGACTCTCGAGCGCTCCGTGGTGCCATTCCATCTCTCGTGCACCCCGGCCCCCCCAAATCCTCGACGTTGCAATCTTCCTATTTCCCGTGCTTCCTTATTGCCACGTGTTCTGGACGTCGAAGGCAGGGGCGCGTGGGGTTCACAGATGTACGAACCCCGTCACTTAAACGTCCCCGTGCTAGAAGAATTCAGCAAATGTTTGTGCAAGGACTAAAAAAAAGAGAAACTCGTAAAAGTTCATCGTTAGCGCGAACCGTTTATTCCTGCAGGTCTCTGCATCCACGATTCCCAAGGCTTGTGGAGCGCTCTTCCTGACAGATCAGCCAGACAGACGCCGCACGCTCATCGTGTCACACACTCGCCGCAGGATTTTTCTTTCCTTCTGCGTGGCACCCACAGCCGTCTGAAGGGCACGGTGACGCCCGGAGCGGTGGAGAGAAGGTTCGGGGGACGTCGCGAGAGCTTTGCCTCTGCTTTCCTGTGCTGCCCCGGCTCAGCTCTCCGGTCCCTCCTTCATTGCAGCCCCGAGGGCCAGTCCCACACGCCCTGGGGCCATCTGCGGCACTAACCGTTTGCCATTTATGATCAATTCCAAAGCAGTTGTCTCTTGTATGATTTCTCTCCTATTCCCTTCTCTCACGGAAAAGAGATTTGGGCAGGTCCTTTTGGTAAAACTTTTTTATCATCATTATTATTATTAACTTGGAGAAAGAGAAAGTATTCTCTACTAGTTTGACATCTGAGGGAACATGGCTGTCTTTGTAAACCTTTTCCTCTTGGCTTTTGTGGACGTTATGTTACCTGGCCAAGAGCTCTGTAGAGACACGCAGCCTTGGCAGATGGACCCTACGAAGATTTGTGCAGATGTGTACACTTGGCTCGTCTCATCAAACACTTTTCACAAAAGTTTATTGAGAGACAACGTTAGTGTTTTGAGACGCAGCCGTAGACACCACCTGTTAGCGCTTCCTGGAAATGAGGCGAGCACGCAGTTAGAATGCTCGCCGGGCGTTTGCTGCACAAAATGACAGAGACGTAGCTTATAAGTAGCCGAACCTGTGTCTGTGAAGCGTCCCCAGGTCTTGCGGGGTGGCCGTGCCGCACCGCGGGTCGCTTTGCCAACTGAACGGAACCCAAGGCATCTACTCGCTACAGATGCTCTTAAGAGAGAAGTAGGCCAAGCAGACTTGTTGAATGACCGATGGTTTAGAACAAGTAAGGGGAGCTGTCAGGTGACAGTAACTCTTTAAGTGACTCATGAAATCTGTAAGGTAGACACGGTTTTAGACCATGTCGCTGCTATTAGAAAAACGGCATTCTTTTAGAGCTGTCAAACGGGGATGGGAAATCGTGTATTTGTGTTGGCACGTGCTTGGAAGAGGTGGGCGTGAATAAACTTGGGACAGGCACGTATGCATCTTGGAACAACATTAGGGATGAGCTCAAGCTTTTAAAAGTTAAAGTAACAAACAAGGAATGGATCCTATGCACCATCACGGAATGTAACATCTAAAAGATTCTCATGAGAAATACCTAGTTTCTGAGTGAAACTGAGATGAAACAAGAAAGAGACGGTGTTTCCATCAAAACCTTTTAAGTTTGCTTCTCAGCCTCATGGAGAGATAATGGACATGTAACGTTGTATAAGTTTTTTGATACTCAATGTGATGACTTGAGATATACACACATGAATGAAAATGTTTATCACCATAGGGCAGTTCTTTTTAAAAGTTTAGTAAGCATCAGAATTTCCAGGAGAAGTCGTTAAAAGGTTCCTGGGCTTCGATCTCAGACATGCTGGTCCTGTCCGTCCAGGGGTCAGGCCATGCGTTTGTGTTTCTCGTCAGCTCCAAGGTGACACGACCATATTAACGGTCGTTGGTCAGACTTGGATTGGCATTGCTATCTTGACGAACGGACCGTCGGTAACACACGCAGTGGTCTGTTTTCAGATATATTCTTTCCGTTGAAGTAAGCGACAGCGGATATTTGAAAATTAATTTTTATCATCGTCTTCTAACCTGTCTTTAAACTAGATCTTTAGTTTAAAACAGGGAGGTTATTAGAAGCAGACTAAAAAAAAATAGCATTGCTATATATCCTGAATTCTACGTTATACATGTCTCCAATGTAGCCGAGAATTTTTATTCTGAGTTAAAAAATTATCAGTAATGAAATTAAAATTATGTAGATAAGATAATCATGAGCTTATGGGTGCCAGGTATATACCAATATTTAAATGACTGATATTTAACTATATGTGACTATAATTTTTTACTAAAAGTTGCATTAAAATATCATTTTGAGACTCCAATCTCCATTCATATCATGTAACTGACATTTTAATTCCAACCATGAGGCCTGGCCGCTATCTCTTATTTATTACTATATAGTATATGTGGTAGTATTTTTATAATAATATATGTAAAATATTCTATTTTATGTATTATAATTACATATAGATCTCTATAGGAATAAACTGTATATTAACATGTATCTATCTATACTGTTTATTCCACATTATTACCATTAATAATTGTACCATGTTAATTATTATTGAACAATGGAGTGTAACTATTATCTCTGATATATTGCAATATAGATGATACTAAATTATATATATAAATTATATATATATATATATATATATATATATATATATATATATTCAAAAATTATCCTCTTTTGTGAATGTCTCATGTTGATCTAATGTTCAGGTTTACTCAGTATATTTTAATAGAGCAATTAGCCTGGATGAATGTCCACACTGCTGGATCCACTGAGCTAAAGACATAAGTTAGCAACAATGTGTGTGTGTGTGTGTGTGTATGTGTGTGTGCATGCATACGTATGTGTATATTTTTAATACAATGCAAGTTCAGTCAATCGCTTGCAGAAACAGTATCCACAAAATAGCTCTGTGTTGCCTGATGAAAAGTAAGTGAATATTAGAGTTTATGAAAAAAAGGATTTATCTGTAGCAACAAGCTTTAAATAGCATTTCTTATCAAAGACACATTTCTGTTCCAGGTGTTCTGCCCGGGGGTGGATGTCACCACTCGTGCTGTGTGTGTCACTTGCATACACTGTGCAACACTTCTTCTTCCCTTGTCCCGAGATGCCCGTGTGTGGCCCCGTGCTGCCACGACCCCCTCGCTCACACTCGCAATGCCTGCGGTTAGGACGAGAGGCTGCTGCGCGAGGT
Source organism: Macroglossus sobrinus (assembly GCA_004027375.1). Lineage (NCBI taxonomy): Eukaryota > Metazoa > Chordata > Mammalia > Chiroptera > Pteropodidae > Macroglossus > Macroglossus sobrinus. The sequence continues at coordinate 380 of PVKZ01007698.1, read as the reverse complement.
GGGAGGGGAGCGTGGGAAAGCAGAGCCCGCAGACAAGGTCTTCGTCCCGAGCTGTGCTCCCTTTCCCTGCTGACTCCCCTGTGCTTGTCGTCCGTCTCTCGCAGTGCCTGGAGCCGTGCAAGGAGTCCCGGGACCTGTGGACACAGCAGTGCCAGAGCTTCTGTGAGGTGAGGCCGCCCCCGAGCCCGTGCGGAGACGCCCACGGCGACATGTGCCAGCGCGGCTGTGGGCTTCTCCTGCAGCTTGGACAGTCCAGTGTGCTGTGTGTGTGTCTGTGTGTGTATGTGTGTGTATGTGTGCATGTCTGTGTGTGTGTGTCTGTGTGAGTGTGTCTGTGTGTGTCTGTGTGTGTGTCTGTGTGAGTGTGTCTGTGTGTGTGT
>PVKZ01007697.1:0-11296 GCA_004027375.1 Macroglossus sobrinus | reverse complement strand
AGCATTGGCAAAGAAAAGGTCTCCCTTTTTTAACTGTCATTTCCTGGTATTTTCTGTTCCTGTGACAGAACCAAGCCCTGGGTACCAACCCCGGATTAGCACACCCCAGGCCAGCAGATGTGTGGGCCTCACACTGCACTTCTAAGCGGTTTCCCCTTTCTTGGGAAACAGGAGAAGGCTGCCCCGCCAGCCCCCCTGGGGTTCTCTCTCTCTTCCTCTCTCTCTTCCTCTCTCTCTTTTCTTCTTCTTCTTCTTCTGCACCCCCCACCCCCCATTGCACAATGTGAAATGCAATCCCACTTACACAATTGCTGCTTTAATGGCACTGAGGTTATACGGGCTTATGATAATTTCTTTTTAAATGCCAATTTATCATTTCAGAACAAAGGGCCGTTTCTGAAGGCAATGAAGGCGCAAGACACAATTCCTTGCAGAAGAACGCCTCCTTTCACGGTGCCAGCGGAGTTTGGTTTTGGGATGACATTTAATAAACGTCAACCGGCCCGGGTCGTATCGTGCATCTGGCATGCCCGGTAGACCAGCTAATTCTGCAACGTATCTTTTGCCAGTGGATGTTGGCCCACTTCCCTAGGAAACCACAAGGGTATGATTGTGCTGTCTTAAGTGTTCACACAGGATCTGTTCTCTAGAAAGACAGAATAGCTATTTCAGCTCCCCCAGCATTTGTGGAGCTTTTGCCATCTGCTCAATGCCAGGCTGGTCCAGCCGAGAATCGGGGTAGAAAAGGCCCGGATTGTGTTCGAGGACACGAAGCTTCTAGAAAAGGCTCACACACACCACTGAGAAACGTGCAGAATCAGTCGTCATTATGACGTGACCATAATTACACGACAGGAAGTCTGTCCCTGACCCGACTCTGTGATCCCGGGGAAGGCAACGGGACAGAAGGAGGGAGGGACCCAGCTCCGGGCACTAAGGGCCCTCCCTAAGCCCGAGCACTGCAGGTAAAAGACGCAGAGTGACAGGAAGGCCGGTGGCCTTTTGTGGTTTAGGCAGGAATGCTCCTTTTCTGGAGGAGATAAACTTTCACCGGTGTTTTCTGCTTCTCACAAGTATTTTAGGTAAATAAGAACCATGAACGCTTTCTGTTTGTAATTCAACAGGGAGAACGTTAGTGTGTTGATGTCACTGGAGGTGCTTCCAGATCTTTCTTTCCATTGTCGCCCGTACATCCCTCCACCGAGTCCTGGCTGTGGCGTCTCACCGTGTCCCGCACTGTCTCCAGGTGTCTCCCCGGCCCTGTCTCCCCCGTGAGAAGGGGGGGTGTATGCACACACGTGTGCACGTGTGTCTCCATGTGCGTACGTCTACATAAATGTACATCTGCTCCACACACGCTCACGTCATCCACCATCTATCTCTGTGTCTGCCTGTGTCTACGTTAGATCTGAGCTTGGGACCTTGACGTAACGTGCAAAATGGATAAAACGCTGTTTAATTTCCTGGTGGACAAAGCAATGTGCTATTTATTTTACTGACGGTTAGTTTACATATAAACTGAAACGTGATTACTTTAAAATGATTATTGCTCATCCAGACATAAGCGAGAAAGAAGATCGTAGACGCTCGACGAGACCATCAACGACTTTGGGGGTGCGACCCCGGTTTCTGTTTTCATCCGTCTCCCCTGCTGCCCCCTCGGACGCCAAGCCCATGAGACGGCGCGTGTCAGAGACTCGGGCGTCTCCGGACCTGCCCTGTGCTATATCCCGAGATGACGCCTACCTGGTCGCTTGATCCCCCAAAGAGCCGATGAAGATGGCGAAGGCGTTCACTTGAGGGTTGCGCGTCAGGACCTGGGCGAACCTGGCAGGACGGATCCCGTATCGCGACAGGTTCGCGTCGCTCAGGACGATGACGAAGTACTCGTCGGCTTCTTCTCTGACTATGTCCTGGATGGCGTGCTCTGTCCCCTCTAACGTGTGGTCCCCGCTCATGCAGAACTGCGCGTGGGCGTGCATCGTCTGGGGTTAAGAGAAGGAGGCACACGGGCCAGGGGTGAGATCTATTGACCACGAGAACGCACAAGGGCCAGTTGTCACACGTGGATAAGAGGTCTCTGAGTGAGTTCCATTTAACTGGCACCTTAGGGTGACAACAGTACAGTTATATTTGTACATGGTTAAGACTTTTGTAAGACACAGGAAATGTCCCCAAGCTATCCCAGTCGGCACTTACTTTTACAACTTAAGCAGCCATTTAAAGTGAGAAAATGTAAGAAAATATAAAACCTGGTATCCAACCAGAGGATGAAGATGACACAGGATAAACATAAGGAAAGGGTTGAGTTTCCAATAAACAAAGTTATAATACCAGACACGGTACTGCCATCATTAGTAATGGATTTCCATGAAAAGGATGGTGTGTGTTTCTATTTTAGATCTAAGTAGGTGAAACCGAGTTTATCGTTAAAAATATACTAAGAAATACATAAAATCGAGGTTAGAGAGTTACACATTTCTACTGAAATATCTAGGGGCTGGGAAGAGTTGTATAGAATATCGGAAGAAACCAGGGTTGTAGAACCCCGACAAGACTGAGCACCCTAAACATATGTAGGAGACAAAGTTTACATTTTGTATGGCGGAGAATGGGATTTTAAGCACGACGAGTATTTTCTCAGTTTAATGCTTAGAAGTGTGTGGAACAGGAAGCGTTTTCCTGTCCTACGTCTGCTGCTACTCTGGTGAACCTCTCTTGTAACCAGAAGATGCGCGGCCTGACCTGGCAGAAGTTCTCACGACACAGAGGTAATTGAATGTATTTACCTTCAGAATTTCCAATCTCTGCTTATTGTCCTTGGGAATTCTGTTCATTGGAACTAGTTCGATATTGTAGCCATCTCCGGAGTGTCCAGCGATGTCATACTACAGGCAAGAGAATCAGAGAGTTAGGCGCCTCTGTCCGCTACGGACTTGTCATTGGACCTATAAACCTCCAACTTCTTGGTCTGCTATTGTCCAGAACCGCTTAGCGCCTGGCCATGGAGAAGGGCAGAGAGGCGGGCGTGTGTACAGACAAAGGCAAACAAATCCCAGGCTCCTTTGCTTCTGCTCCATCCTCTTGGGCGATCTCTTGCAGTCTAGCAGGAGGCAGAAAATGTGGGAGAGCTTGAAGGGCTACCAAGAATTCCATTCGTAACGGTAAGGGGAGAGTTAAAAGAATTACACACACACACGCGCGTGCACACACACACACACACACACACACACTCACACATGTACAGTGGCCCCTAAGATCCCTGCCCCCTGGTTTAGACCCTGTCTCACCCTCTACCCTGAATGCGGGCAGGCCCTGTGAATATGGTGGGACAGCACTCAAGACTATGTTATATTCATAAGGCAAAGGAATTCTGCAGATGTAATTAAGGTTACGAATTAGCTGACTTGGAGTTAACCAAAAGGGAGATGACCTAGGTAGGCCTAATCTAATCACGTGAGCCCTTTCAAAAGAGAGAGCTATTATTATCATTTTATCTTTCTGGCTGGCCGTGGAAGGGAAACAGAGAGAGATTTGAAGCCCAGGGCATCTGGCACTAAACCTCGACGGGCACCCTCCTCGGAGGGGTGGACGAGCACCCCGGACGGCCCATAAAACCAGTGCTGAATTACACCGACCACGGCCATCGAGGGGAACGGTGACCGATGACCTCCGGGCGTCAGGGTCGCTGGCGATCTTGGGGGGACAATTTCAGTTACGGGTTTGCGATACAGAGAAGAGAACCGGAAGGGCCTGCAGCGGGCCGTTGGGGGAGGGGTGTCTGTAATCACAGGCGGTGGGGAGGAAGCTGCGGGGAAGGAGACCTCGGTCACCATCAGAGGCGCTTGTCTGCCGGAGGATGGGGGATGCTCCTCTCCCTGAGACTACAGAAGACCGAGAGCATGAGAAGGGACAGAGACAAGCGTGTAACTGGAAGGGACACGTGCACCAGTGAAGGCCCATATAGAATGTCTGAACATTTAAAAGCTGTAAATCAGGCTACACATGGCATGGTTAACTAAGACGTGTTCTGTCTTCCTACTTTGAATATACCTCATGATGAGCCAGACAGCCAAGGTCAGATTTCAGACGCGTGGCGTGCCTGGTGTTCTCCGTAGGAGCACGGCCGGTCGTGTGGGCAGTGCGGGTCCCTGGCTCGCAGCCCTTCGCCACTTCTTCCTACCGCTGGCTCCGTCCCACACCATGAGGCCCCTCACACGCACGTGTCCTCACACCCTCCGTCCAGCTGCCCCTCGGCCACCGCTTGGACTGGGCGCTCACCCCGCCCGCCAGCCTGCCTGGGGAAGGCGGACCCAAGGGGAAGGGGAGGAGGCGCTGGAAGCAGGCCTGGGGTCACCTGAGCAGCACAGCTGGGGACCCCCAAGGGACCGGAAGTCTGATCTGGAAATGGGCTGTAAGCGGGCACGCCCCCTGGTCCCCCAGACTGCCCACCTCATGCGAGGGGCATGGTCAGAGGCGGGCTGAGTGGCGCCTCGGGCGGGGGGCTGGAGGTTATTCTGTGCCTGGTTTTAAGAATTATTTTTTAATACCAGGGATGATACAAAATAATTGTGAGGGAAATTTACCACTACATTAAAAAAGCTTGGCAATAAATGCTTTCTAAGGATGTAACCAATTCCATCTATGACAAAACAAACAACAAACAAACAAACAAAAAACCCCAGCAGTTTGCTGGCAGTGTAGTGAGACGGTAACCAATAGCATTTGACACCGAGCAGCGGGACGGCTGGGGACGAGGGACAACGAGCAGAGAGTCCTGGCTTCGGTGTCCCCATTGATGGGGAGCGAGTCCACACCACCACCCGGGAAGCCTGCTCCAGGCCCGTCACGTTCAGTCTGCCAATAGTCACCACAGAAACTGTCATAAGCCCAGAATAAAGTTGTCCCGGGAGGTGCCGGGCAGGCTGCTGAAGTCATCTGTCAAACAGGGTCCCACACGCCCTGAAACCAGAGGTGTCTCATAGCCAGCTAAGGTCACATGGCCATAAATACGCTGGGCCTTCGCCTCCCTTTGGACTGAAGGTTGAAGTTCCTGTGCATCAGATGCCCGTGGACCAGGCTGCATAAATAAACCTCTGACTGTGTGCTGTTTGCTCGCAGGGTTGCCATGACTGGTCCCCGCAAGGAAAAAGTTGCTAGCTAATGATTCAACAAGTAGCAGCCAAATGAGTTGCTGGATGCTTTTTATCGAAAACAGATACTGGCTGATTAAATACTTCCAAAACATTTTATTAACTATCTATTATTTGACTGATTATCTATCTATCATCTATCTATCTATCTATCTATCTATCTATCTATCTATCTATCTATCTATCTATCTATCATCTATCTATCTATCTATCAATCATCTATCACCTATCTATCTATCTGTCTATCTATCTATCTATCATCTATCTATCTGTCTATCTATCTATTTATCAATCTATCATCTATCTATCTATCTATCTATCTATCTACCTACCTACCTACCTACCTACCTACCTACCTACCTATCTACCTACCTACCTACCTACATACTGTACTTTTTCGGGCAAATGAGAGAAAGTGCTGCCGACCTCCTTTTCTTCCTCTCTTCCTTCATCCTTTCCTCCGTTTCTTTCTTTATTTTCGTAAGGAAAGTGCTGTTTGCAGAAGGATCTGCCTTTGTGCCTCGTTGGTATTGCAAAGTCTGAGCAGACACACCAAAGGGATGGGATGCGGCTTCTGAAAAACAGTTTGCAGGCTCTGGTTCCCATCTTTCCGCTGGGCTTGGGGATGACTCTGTGCCCAAAGGAAATAAAATGCCTGAGAGGAATCCAGAGTACACCCAAATGTGGACCGTCCGCTGGCGTTTCTGTAGATTGTGTCAAGTGTCTGTTAAAAATGAACTTCTTATGTTCTAAGTACCTAGGGTCTGCTGCCCAAGGCCCCCAATGCGTTTTACAGACAGTGATTTGCTAATAAAACCGTCTGGGTTAAAGGAAAAGGCATATAAGCGCATTTGTGTCCATTCTCTAACTCCTGGATCTGCCGTTCGCACACTCTGGTTCCGGTTCCGGCCACGACCACTGTCAGATCAGATCAGATGTGACAGGGTGTGAAGCACGCTTCTCCAGACGGATCACAGGAGTCGTTAACCAGGAACTTCACTGTCATTATCAAGGCGCGTGATATTGATAAGACACCTTTTTTTCTGAGTAGTTCGAAATTTTTATGATCGCTTTCAGAGCATCCCTGAACTCCTGTGGCATCTTACACTGAGTGTTCAACTAAATAATAAACCATCGTGGTAAAGCAAAACCTCCATTAGAGAGACCAAAAGAGCAATACTTCTTCACTTTAGAAACCTGTTCAAATGCCTTTTTGCTACAGCTTCTTTTGAAAATCTCATTCATTTAGAGAAAGGTATTACAGACGAAAACAAATGCTGGGTTTCAGTCCAAGACACAAAGATGTCTCATCACATAGGAGGGATAATTTATAATACGTACACTGCAAAGAATGCTCTGCTTAGAACCAGGAGCCATCAGCACTTTGTATAAATAACATTTGTGGTTAAGTTTCTTTTGGGAAGGATGATCGTGTGCTCACTTTGGGAGAGGCCGTGCCCTATTATTCATCCACATTATAAGTAGGTATGACACTCCTCTGAGGCTATTTCTGAAGGATGACCATGTGTGAAATTCTAAACTTCTGGAAACCCAAATACACCAGGCTAAGACGGCTGCACGTAGGCGGCAAAGGACTCGAAGATAAACACGTGATTTCAAACCACGGAAGAGCCAACAGAACCTGGGGTGTCAGTTCGCCGATAACCTGTGGTACCGGCTGGCTAACCTTTCTCCATCTCACTGAGGTCCATGTAAAAAGAAGACTGTTTTGTAGGTGGCAGGTTCTAGACCTCGCTCTGACGTTTTGACCTGGGACAAGTCACTTACCCTCCGAATCCTGTTTCTACCTCGTCAATAATGCTGGTTTAGATGGCCGCTAACATGGTCTGTTTTGTGACTCACTTTGACCTCTCTGACAAGTAGAGATAACCTGTGTTTGACCTTCGACCCTCACAGGGTCGATGAAATGATAGGGCCAGACATTTAATGAGTATAAGGTCAACATCTGTACAGTTCTTTATAAAAAGTTTACCGAGTGCTTCTATATGTCCCGTCTCATTTTGCTTCTCTCCACAACCTCTGGGGTGGGTCTTATTAACCTCACTTCACACACGAAGAAATTGATGTTCAGAGAGATGAGCAGATTTTCTGAAGGTGGGAGACCTGGTGTTGTCAGAGGTTCAAGCCAAACCCGCTGCTCCGATTCTAACTCAGAGCTTCCATTGCAGAGAAACCACCGCTCCCCAACTCCCTGCCCAGCCCCCACTCCAGCTCCGTGCGTGGCCGGCGTGGCTGGCGTGGCCAACATGGCCACATCCACAGTGGAGTCAATTCTGAACTCCTGTGTAACCGTGCACTCAGAGGAGCCTCACGCCCTTCCTTGGTCCTGTCTCCATGTCACACAAACACGCACTGATTCACACAACCTGAGCCTGATAGAGAGGATGACTGGTTTCCACTTCTTAGATGTGTGAGACATCCCTGAGGCGTCGAGAAAAGATCCTGAACTAAGTTTTTGATGGAAGGTGTTTTCCCAGCAGGTGCTGGTTTGCGAGCCACATCTTTCTACATCCTTCTGGGAGTTAACCCCGCCTTTCTGACCAAGATACCTTCGAGAAAAGTATGTCTCTTATACCTCCTTTGGATGATGAAGTGCTAGGGGAGGAGGAGACAGAATACTTTACGTAAATGGCACAGAATTACAGTTCTGTAAAAATACTGGCTGGGCAGGAATAAAATGGCTGCAAGAAAGAGGGATGAAAACGTTGGCTAAGAAAGGGCCCTGAAGTGGGCGTCAGAAGTCCTGGCTTCTCACAGTCTGGCTGTGTGACCTTGGGTGAAGCCCTTCACCTCGCTGGATTTGACCTTAAAACAGAGGGGGTAGTGAACATGGCTTCCGAGGTCATTCCCACCCCCAAGATTCCAGGACAGTGCAGTGGAGCTGCCGAGAAACGGAATGAGAGCCTGCTTCACGCTGGCTGTCGTAGGGACCCCTGTGCCTGCTTCATGCTGTCCTGTTGTAGGGACCCCTGTGCCTGTCCCCTCCTGGCCAGGGAGTGAGGTGTGCAAACCTGGCTGAGGACCGATAAATCTTTTTCCTGAAAGAAAGCCCTCAGACTCTGTGAAGAAATAACAATGCAGTATTAGCCCTAGAAGAGTAATATTCTACCTCTCTGAGAATTTTTTCTAAGCAGTGGCACTCTTTCTCCATGTGACACATAAAGCCCAGACCGTGAAACATCGTGTGATGTCAGCATAAGTGGAACTGTTTTATGGACTGAGGATGGAGCGGGGAGGGACAGAAGTGCTTCCCGCTCATCTTTGCCCCCTTTCTCCACAGAAAGAATAAATTTGAGTCCTTTTTTTTTTTTTTTTCCCAAAGTCTAGCTTCTCAAGAACTAAATAGATCTGGCTGTTTTCTGGTGTCACTGTCAGAGTGCTCAGTAGAGAAGTGGCCAGCTAACTCTTGGTCGTGTTGACCTGGAGGAAAAAAAAATTAAGGCCTTCAGAGCTTTTGAAAAGGAGGCACCTTAACGTTACAGCGACACACTCCCGGGGGCCTGGAGAAGTCACAGGGACCGAACGGGAACGAAGACAAAGAGGGAACAAAATGCTGAAAAGGTCCACAAACCATTCCCATCCCCGCTCACTGCAGCGTCCGAGGGCCACGTGAACATGACAAATTCTGCTGATCGCAGCGTCGGAGGGGTTTATGCTGATCATCATCAACTAAAGTTGCCCTTGCCTTAAGTGACCTACAGCACACGCCTTTCCTGAGAACGGAATTCAGTTGGTGGGATAGTTAGGAGGCTTTGACACGCGCCCTGCTGTGGAGTTACCTTTCCCTCTCAGTCACCTGGGACTCAGGGGCGTGTCCCCGTCAGGCCAAGGTGGAGCGGAAAGTGGAGGCGGACCGCTTTTTGGGCTGTGATGACCCAGCGCTCGGGAGCTGAGCCCCAGCCGAAGGAAACACGAAGCAGATGCCAAGACAGGGGTTTCGTGGAAAAAGAGTCCAGATCAGCGGGTGGTTTCAGAGGACGGCGGCCTCTGAAGGCTCCAGAGCTGGACAGACACCTGTAGACTGGAGGGACGGATGGCTGCAGGAAGACGACGCCAAGAGCTGTCTGGAACTGGGGAGTCGGGGGTCCCAGAGCACACCGCGGACGTCCTAAAGACAGCACCGGCGGTCCCGCTGTGGGGTGTGGAGCAGTGTTGTCACGAGCGTCATTTTCACCGGGAGCTCCTCAGACTGCCATCTGCCCACACGCACGTCGCTTTCGAGTTGCTGAGTGAACTCCGTAACTCGATAGTTATTCCTAATCCTTACGCTCCTTCCACGAATGAGAAAATGAGATTACAGAGAGAGTAAATGAGTTGAATATGGTCACACGGGCCAGCGTAGGATGGTACGCTGCCACCTGAAGTGGACGCATCACGTATCTCTGAGAGGATACAGAGAAAACACACTAACTGTAGTGGCCACAGGTGAGGGGAACGGGCCTGGGGGAGAGGGAAGCAGAAGCTTACGCCTCACTCTTTGCACCTTGTATGGTGTGTACTATGTGCACCCGTTACTTATACTCCCCAAATATTCAACTATAACAAAAAGTTCTCAGAATGTAAGTAGGCGCCATCCCACCTCCTTCCCACCCTCTACCCTGTAGAGGCTGGGTGGCCTCGGGTCACTCAAAATCTTAGATATGTTGGCAGGGTGGCAGGAAAATTACACCATCTTTTGTGCACCCGGTGTGTGTGTGTGTGTGTGTTGAGGGGGAAGCCTGCTGGAGTTTGGCGACATCCTGGGTGATACTGCGACAAGGGAAATGGTGCCCTGAGAAAACAGCCAGGCAAGTCGGAATGAAGCACATTCTTCAAACAACTGGCCTCTCAAGAGAGTGACGATTATGAAGAACAACACTGGCGACAGTAGGGGTGATGGCTGTTCCAGATTAAAAGAGGCTAACAAGACATCCCACCGAAGAATAATGTTGACTTTGGACTGGATACTGAATTGCGGGGGGACGAACAGTTAGAAAAGACGCTTTTGGGGTAGTTGGGAAAAGTGAATTTGGATGAGATATTAGAAGCTACGATGAAATTATTGATAATGTCCTTAGATGTGACGGTGGCACTGAGGTCGTGTGGAGAGAACGTCCTCACTCACGGGAGAAGCGTAACGAAGCATTTGGAGGTGAAGCATCATGGCGTTTACAATGTTCTTTCAAACGATTCGGGCTGGGGCTCGAGGGTACGTATTTAGATAGAAACATAAAGCAAATGAGAAAAAATATTAACCACTGGCTGGTCTAAGTGAAGGCATGTGGGTATTCATTGCACTCTTCTTCCCACTTTTTCATAGGTTTACATTTTTTCAAAAATAAAAAGTTGGGAAATAAAGGAAAAAGTTGAAAAACAAAACAAAAAAACAGAAAAGGGGCAAAACAAGCAAGAGCTCCATCCTACGGCCTGCGACTAGCCTTCCAGCTCTGGGGAAGGAAGGTCCTTGATGCTTCTGGTTCCTGGTTTGTCTGGGAACGGGGAAACTGGAGTACACGGCCTGTGAGGTGACCTCGGCTCCGATGTCTACGACATGATGAGCGATTTATAGGGACAGGATGCGGCTGTGCCTTCCGTGTCCTGTCCCTTCCCCTCCTGCTCCAAGACCTCCCTTCAATGCCACTTCTCCTCAGAGAGCTTGTTTTGCCAAGTCTTAAGGTGTTTCCTTTTGTGGGAAAGATTTTCATAAGACTTTCTAGGTTCTGGAAAAACGTTCCAAAGGGACTGTCTTTTGTGGACGTTTCTAGGTACAAGAAAACGCACGAAAACAAAACCAGCAACGTTCCATCTGTGAAAAAAATCTAACAGCTTAAAACAATGATATAAGCCTGCTTCAAGTCTTGAAAAAAGTTTAGTTTTTCTTGGTGTCTTGCTATAATTTCTTGCTATGAGGATATGGCTCCATTGGCCCTCATATATGACTATGGTTATCAATATATCTGTGATTTCATTGATGAAGACTTCAGAAAATTCTTTAAACTGCTGGGGCAATTGAAGAGATTGTCGGCAGAACACTGCTTTAGGGACAATGGCCCGAGGGGAGCCACACTGTTCCATCTCTTCCTGCAGGTCTCTCGCTGAATCAGTGTCCTACCTGAATCAGCCTCTGGCCTCTAACGAGGCCA